>CAODLS010276535.1:0-14565 GCA_948243855.1 Flueggea neowawraea | reverse complement strand
TTGGACCTCATTGACGAACAACGATAGCAAGCTTGTATGCGATTTGAAGCCTATCATATGCGAGTGGCTGGTTATTATAATTCTCAGGTGAGAATTAGACCAATGGGGCCAAACAACCTCATCCTACACAAGTCTGCAATCACCAATGCTCTAAGAGAGGACGAAAAGTTACGAGCCATCTGGGAGGGTCCTTACAGGATTTCATCAATGTTAGGACCGAACACTTGCACACTGGAAAAGCTGGGAGGAAACAAGCTTAAAAAAACGTGGAACATAAAACACCTAAAGCTCTATTTTCCTTATGCTATGTAAATTCAAATAAGTGTAAGTTGTAAATGTCACAACAAAGAAAAAGAGCAAAGTGGATGTATGCCCTTAGGCCGAACCACTATAAATTCTCGTGTCACTTTTATTGCATTCATCATTGATGTCATAACATTAGCATTTTTCATATGCATTCAATTTATTAGCATTTATCTTGCATACTCATTTGACAGATGCAAGCAATATCCAATGAGAGGACAAACTCAAAAAATTGGAGTGAGTGATAACACCTAGTGCTTAGAACTTGATAAAGGCCTAGGAACAATTGCCATCAACTACGTGCATTATCTAAGACGTGAATTGATGAGTAGAAATCCTTTAATAACACAAGGACTTGTCTAGGAAAAAGGCAATGCCAAAACTCACTAAGACGTGTGGCAAGTGAAACTCCAAGTGGTATTGTCACGAACGCACTCTATTTTTATTTCATCTTTTGGATGCAAATCAACTACTAATAATACTCCACTAAAATCACTTGCCCATGAGTAACTTGGCCAAGTGATTGGGGAGGAATGCATAATAGGTACATGGAGAACATATTCATAAAAGGTACATCAGTTATAAGAAGATAAGAAAAAATAAATAGCATTCGCAAAATTTATTAAAGTATCAAATGAGCCAATATCCAGAAAAAGCCAAAAAAGTGAAGTACTCATTACTAAGGCTGGCTACGAAAAAACACGAACATAACAAAAAAATAGAAAATCAATATATAACTATGATACTCTATCAGTAGGAACAATCTCTGAGCATTGAGAGCCTTATCTACGTCGACTATGTGTGCATCCAGATTGCCCAAAGCAGGAATCATGTCACTTCTCGAAGAATACGTAGGGCAAACACCAGAAGGACCAAAAAACTCCATGGGCCAGAAAGGTTGTCTAGCTCATCATAAGCAAGTTGATCCATATACGACTCAAATGTGATA
This sequence comes from Flueggea neowawraea, assembly GCA_948243855.1. Lineage (NCBI taxonomy): Eukaryota > Viridiplantae > Streptophyta > Magnoliopsida > Malpighiales > Phyllanthaceae > Flueggea > Flueggea neowawraea. Next base: position 13,313 of record CAODLS010276535.1, on the reverse strand, counting down.
GACTATTGGGGATCATACTTGCACCAGTTAGGGTAGTCATCATCCTCTAGTTCCTAAGGAAAGATCATCTCTAGAAACTCATCCCCAGTTAAGTCCTCCAACCAACAACGAGCAGCATAGAAGTCAGCATCATAGACAGCTTTCCTGAAAAAAAATCCTTAGACTCACAATACTCACAAACTACTCTTTCAATAGAAGACTTTTAGTCGTTATTGTAAGCCTCCCTCAGAAACTCGAGCTCAACCACTAGCTGCTTATTCTTAATCAACAAGGTGTCATAAGCACAAGCTTTCTTTAAATGGTCAGGCTGGTTGGTCTTCTCTTAAAGAAGACTGTCATACTCTGACTGTAAAGAATCAAAGTCAGCAATAAGTGAGGAAAAGGATGCCTCGAGCTCATTTTTCTCTTGCTCCAGAGTTACGAACTTTTTCTTCTCTTACTCCAGAATTGCAAAATTTTTCTTCTCTTGCTCTAGAGTCATAACCAAAGATAGGAGTTGTGCATTGGCAAGTCGAAGGGCCTTAATCTCCTTTTTTGTAACTTTATGATCCGTGAAATCCACGTCCATTCGGCATCGAGTATTCTGAGCCATGGCAAAAGCAATGGCAGTTTGCTAGAGATTGTGTCCATACACTCCTTAGAAGGACCTTCAAAGCGCTCGTCTCGTTCGTATCCGTACACTCCTCAGAAGGATCGAAAAGGCCCTCCTCATCTCTAGGAAAGATCATGCTCAGAATCAACCTTGAGGCGATACTACGTGTCATAACTGAGTTGGTATCCAAAACTCTAGCACGAGTGATAAACTCGAAACCCTGGTAGAACTTTCGTTCATCATCAATCTAGTGAGGATGGATGTCATCATCTTTGGGCAAAGTAATTGCTCGATGCTTCTTAGAATGTAGTAGTCTGTAATCAGGCCTCAGGGGTTTGTTAGCAATACCCTATCCTTTGTCTTGAATAGGCTGGAGAGGAAGGCTAGAGGGCTTATTTGGAATAGTCTGGACGAAAGGATCGTTCATCCTGCGCTTCTTCACAAAGCACAACCCTCATTGAAGGGGTTCAGCCCTGCCCAAGTAGATAACATTAAAATCAAAAATCAATGATACCAGTAAACAATGCACAAAAGAAACATGCACAAAAAAGATGTGGTGAAGAGGAACATCCCAAGGTCACCTTCTGCATAAACGGTTGGGTTTTTAGGATGGATGATAAAGAACCCATCTAAAGGATTAGATGATACACTCATGACGTCATTAAAAAACTTATCCTCTAGAAAAGGAAGTTCAAGTCCAAGTGAGTTAGTCAAATTGTCAAAATTGAGAGTGCAAGTGAAAGGATCAACTACATGGACGACATTGTCATTGCAAGGAAAATCCTTCAAATAGACTAGAATGCAGGAAGTGGATGTAGTCTTGTCATGATCATTTACTTCGTCCCTATGGGAAAAGTGAACAAAATTGCTTGAAGAGAGAAAGACGGGACTGATGCACCATCTTGTGGTGACAAGATTTTGAGTTTTCAATAATGTAGAAAGAGTAATCTCTTTGTCAATGATCAAAGTATTCATTTGATCCTTAAACATCTTCCTTAAGTTTTTGTTTGAAAGTCTCTATTCCTCAGTTCTATGGTGACACCAGCTGAGAGAAGCATTCCAAGAGGAAGTAGGTGGATGGACTAGACACCAAAGGTCTTCGGACTTAGACTTGATCTTGGGTACGTCGTCAGAAAATAAAGGATGAACTGCAGACGACTTGGGAAGAGTAATGGAATTGGAACAACCATGAGTATAGAAGAAGCAAAGCCATAAGTTGGACGAGGGTTCTATCCCTTTTCGAACACAACGAACGTGGAAGCCCATAAGAAAAACCCATCATTTAGGGTGAAGTTGAGCCGGAACAAGTTTGTTCTCAGAGAGGATTTGCATGGCAAAAAGAGGAAGAGGGAAGAAAACTCCAAGCTCCATTGAACTCACGAACATCACAAAGGCATCAGAAGGTGCATGCGAATGAGAGGGACAAATTGAGTTGGGAAGTGAGATTTGCCAAGTTGAAGGAAAGACTTAGTCATTCTGAATTTTTCCAACGTCTAAGAGAGGCATGGTGGACTCAGGGTTAAAATCGAGCAACACATCGGGATAAATACACGAGAAGATTTGACAACGGGCCATCAACCAAATTTGTGCAGCAATGAATAAATAAATCAAAATAAAAAATGGAGTATCAAAATTATACCCATTTTTTGTGATGAAGACATGATGTAAAAAGTCGAAGAGCTTTGACAAGTATCTTGCAAAACAGAAAATAAAAGTTAAAAAAATGAAGTTGTTCTAAAAAAATGACAAGCAGTATGGGCAGTGGTATGAGCTGATGGACATGCAGAGAGACGTCTGGTCGTTTGGTGAGATGGAACAAACGGCGCGACAACAGAGTTTCGTGGAAGACGACAGGTTGGCTAGTCATCTGTTCGAGCAGTCGTTCGTCCATGAAAGCAAATGTAACGTCGTCACCATTATTGAAGCATCTTGTCGTTCAACAAAAGGAGCCTGCATGTTCGGATTGCAAAACGATACGTCGTTGGTTGGGACAGAAAATTACTGTCGTTTGGTTGATTCTGAAAAACAACGGTTGTTCGGTTGAGTGACGTGTCATTTGGTGGAGGCAAAAAAACGATGGTCGTTCGATTGAGTGATGTGTCGTTTGGTTGAGGCAGAAAATGACAATCGTTTGGTTGAGGCAGAAAACGATAGTAGTTTGGTTGATTCTGAAAAGTGACGATCCTTCGGTTGAGTGATGTGTCATTTGGTTGAAGAATAAAATGACAGTCGTTTGCTTGATTCTGAAAACGATGGTCGTTCGGTTGAGTGACGTGTCGTTTGGTTGAGGCAGAAAACAACAGTCATTTGGTTGATTCTGAAAACAATGGTCGTTCGGTTGAGTCTAAAAAAGGCATGTTGTTCGGTCGAGTCTGAAAGTAGCGTGTCATTTGGATGATTACTAGAACGGCGTGTCATTCGGTTGAGTCAGAAAGTAGCGTGTCATTCGGTTGAGTCTAAGAAAGGCATGTCGTTTGGTTGTGTCTAGAGACGGCAAGCCATTTGGTTGAACCAGAGAACGACGGGTTGTTGTCTTTGGTTGACAGAGAGCGTTCTATTTTGGCAAGGCAGAGCGGCACAATTTTAAGGGAGGAAAGAACGACTCATCATTGGCCAATTTACTAGTGCAGTCGTTAAAAGTGTGATGCAAGACTGCCACATCCACGCCTCTCGCCGCCGCCACGCTACAAATTCCACCATCACAAAGGAAGGCTGAGACGATTACCGCCGCTCAACACAACCACCACTAGCCAACATAGAAAGCCAAGAAACATAAAGAAGAAAGGACATAAAAATCAATTAAGAAAGAGCAACACAGAAAAAAGAAAGAAAAAGAAAGGAAAAAAATGAAGCAAAAGGTAAGAGCACAAACCGTGAAAGTGAGAGCCAACAGCAAAGGGGAATCAATTAAGTGAGAATGAGACATATAGGTAGGGTTTCGGAAAAATTGATTAGGCAGAAAAAGCACCAATTCTGGAAAAAAAGATTAATTCGGAAGGACGAGCTAATTCAGGTGGATTCGGAATTTGTGTGGAAAATCTTCTGTGGGAAGGAATTCAATAAAGGGGAGAAAATCACGAAATCACAACAAAGATTAAAGAGCAGAAAATCAAACCTGGATGTTACCAATTTAGGAAGTAATTTAACTTAGAAGAAATCTGATTGGGCGAAAGAATAACAAGGAAAGAATACAAAATTGGAACCAAATCAACGGAAGAAGGCGTCGGTTTTGAAAAACGGAGGGAAATCAATTTGGGAAAATTAGAGATTTGCACTAAAAATAAATGTCATTTTTTTTAAAATAACATGTAAATTTGTAAGTATTAAGAATATCACTTTATGTTTACTATATATAAAAAATGCAATTTTAAAAAAAAGGCGAGAAATGCCATATTTTCGTGAGAAACTGATTTTTTCATGAGGAGTTGATTTTTTTCTAAAAAATATATTCTTAATCCATATTGTGTTTTGGATTTACAACGGTTCATAATAGAGTATATAATTCATATTTTCAAAAAGGTGTGAATAATTTTTAAAATTATTTTTTTAGTAATTTTAAACGAATTTTTTTTCAAAAAATATTGTTTTTTCAGAGTCAATTTTGACATTCATAGTGGTTCACAAAAATAGTGTACATTATATTATACATTATTGTGCATCATTTTAAATGGTTAACAAAAATCCACAAATAGAGTACACAATTTATTTTTTTTTAAATTTTTGGCGTTCATGATGGTTTACAAAATAGTGTACATTATATTTTACATTATTGTGCATAATTGCGAACGATTTTAAACAGTTCACAATGGTTCTCCAACAGCAATAAAAACAAACTAAATAAACACACTTAAATCTAAAATCAGTCGTATTTTTGTATAAATTATGGTCAATTTTGATGTTTACAATAGTGTACATTATATTGTACACTATTGTGAACCATTTGAACTAAAAAACAAAAAATTCACAAATTTAGTTCACAACGGTTCACAACAGTTCACCTAATACATATTTTTTAGAAATTTTTAACGAATTTTTTATTTCAAAAATATTTTCCCCCGATTCAATTTTGACATTCACAATGGTTCACAGAATGGTATACGTTATATTGTGAACCATTGTGGGAAAAAATGTTTTTTTTTAACAAATGTTTATAAAAACAATTGCTTAACACGCAGTGGCTAGGGTACTATTGTGAAGTATTTATCAAGGTAAAAACATTTGGAATAATTATGATAAAATTTAGGGACCAAATAGTATTTTTAACAAACAAAAAAACAAAAACAACAGCTAGGGTGAGAACCCTAGCCGTTGTCAAACCCAAACCCTAGGCCTTTAGAAGCGTCGACGCTACCCACACATAAACCGCTACCGCTACTCGACTATTTGCATCCTTCATACCATGTCGTCGTCGCTCGCCCGTGTCGTGTCTCCTCTGGGAACGAAATAACGATGAGAGAGAGAGAGAAAGAGAGGAGAGAACGACAGCATATCTAGTCACCGTTCGTACGCGACAAAGAGCGAGGACGAAAGAAGGAGAACTGGAGTGAGAGAGAAGACGAAATAACAATGGAGGAGAATATAGTCAACGAAAAGACGAACCGAGGCGTACGTTGCAACGGGACGAAGAGGCCGAGAGGGTTGTGGAGCGACAAGATCTCGTCACGGGGAGAAGACCAGATCAGGTCGACAAGCAAGAAAAGGAGGAGTAGTAGAAAGACGAAAGAGAAGAGGGGGTTAAGAGCGGTGACAACAACAAAACTAGGGTTTGGGGTGGAGTGGCTAGGGTTTGGGGTGGGAGAGAGGGAGAGGGAGAGAGAGAGAGAAATAATAAAAAAAAATAAATTTATATTAAACTTAATGTGACATTTTTAAAATTCAGTTTCAAACAAGTATCATTTTTTAAAAGTAAACATAAAAATTGATATGCTTTGCCATTTTTAAAAATGATGGCTCTAAAAAATCCAAACATGTGTAATTAGGAGAATCAATTTGACCAGAGGAAACCAAATGGGCTTGATGTTTGGAAATTAGAAGGTCCACCATCATATAAGCTATCGAAATGGGCTCGGTTGGATGCTAAGCCCAACAACAACCTTAATGAAAGGGCTAATTACATAATTGGTCCCCCAAAATCACATTCACAAGTATTGAGGTTTCACAATTTGCTCTCTAAAAGCCAAATTAAAATTGTACGTTCCTGAATGTAATAAAGTTTAATATTTTATACTTTAACATCTTATTCCGATAGAGGACGCTTTGACATCTTATTTTATTTTCATAACACATTGATCAACCATTTTTCTTCGTATATAATAACACGTGTTCAACAAATGAATGTCATTTTTATTGTTGTCCACCAGCTACTCCTTTTCTTTCTTTTTTTTTTTAATTGGGACCACTGGTACTTTTCACTTACATAATTGTACTGAAATGTTATGTATATTTTTTTTCCAAAAAATAATTTCATAATATAAAAATTTCATCCAAAAAAATAAAAATAAGATATAATAGATTAAAAAGAAAAAAAATATTCATATTAAAAAAATGAAACAAAATATCCAACAAAAAAATTCAATAATTCAATTAAATTTTTGTTACTATAAAATTTTGGGAATAATTTTTTTTTTTAAATTTTTGAAATATTTTAGTTCAATCAACAATAGAGTGACATGTACGATTTTCAATTTTCCATCTACATTTTATTTTATCCCAATATTTTTTGTAATTTAAAATTGAAAATTTATAATTCATTTTCTTTAAAAAAAAAAGAAACGATCAAATGCGTTAAACCAAATAAATAAATAAATAAAGTAAAATAACCGAACACACAAAAATCAAGTGTTCTTAGTCGTTGGGAGGTCTTCTTCCCTTACCAAATCCATATGGATCACTTAACCACATTCTTCTTTTATCACTCACATGTTGTTTTTTCCTACACCATATATGTGTGAGAATCAACCATTAACCAACTAAAGTAAATTAATCAAAAATCAACTGAAAAATAATTGTTAATCAACTAAATCAAATTAAGTAAAAAAATAACCATAAAACAACCCAAAATCAACCGAGAAACAACGGCTAATCAACTAAAACTAATTAAGCAAAAAAATCAACCCGAAATCAATCGAAAAAATAACTGCTAACCAACTAAAGCAAATTAAGCAAAAAAATAAATCAGAAAACAACATGAAATCACCACTAACAAACTAAAACAAATTAAGCAAAAAAAATCTAGAAATCAACTGGAAAACAACTATTATCCAACTAAAGTAAATTAAGTAGAAAATAACCCGAAATCAACAAAAAAAAATAACTACTAACCAACTAAAGCAAATTAAGGAAAAAAATAATCCAGAAAATAACTCAAAATCAACCTCTAACCCACAAAGCAAATTAAGCAAAAAAATAAACTAGAAAATAACCTGAAATCAACTAAAAATAACCACTAAGTAACTAAAGCAAATTAAGCAAAAAATCAACCAGAAAAAAACTCTAAATCAACCCAAAAAATAACTACTAATCAACTAAAGCAAATTAAGAAAAAAATAGAAAATAACCTGAAACCATCTGAAAAACAACCTCTAAACAACTAAATTAAATTAAACAAAAAATAATCCATAGAATAATCTGAAATCAACAGAAAAACAACCACTAACAAACTAAATCAAATTAAGCAAAAAATCAACCAGAAAACAACCCAAAATCAACAAAAAAAAAACACTAACCAACTAAAGAAAATTAAGAAAAATATCAACCAGATAATAATGCGAAATCAATCGAAAAATAACCACAAATGAACTATAGCAAATTAAGCATAACATCAACAACAAAAAAACCCAAAATCAACCGAAAAACAACCACTAACAAACTAAAGTAAATTAAGAAAAAAAATTAGAAATCAACCCTTAACCAACTAAAGAAAATTAAGGAAAAAAATCAACCGAAAAACAACCACTAACTCACTAAAGCAAATTATGCAAACAAATCAACTAGAAAACAACAAAAAATTGACCAACCAATTGTAATCGTAATATGGAAATCCAAAAGGGGGGTGAATTGGATTTTTGGCTTAAAAGTTGAAACCTTTGAAAAAAAATTCAATGTTTTTGAAAACAAAAAAGTAGCTCAATGCAAAGTACAACCACAAAATTTGAAAGTAAATAGAGTAAGGGATCAAGAAACAAAGCCGTGATTTATAGTGGTTCGGTCCTCCTTGACCTACGTCCACTCTTCTAGGTCACTAGAGAGTTTTCAATCCACTAAGATTGTTCTTCACTTCCGAGTGGAAGGAAACATTTACAACTCTTGTTTTGCAGGTTCACAAGCAACCTTTACGCCTTTTTTTTCACTAGACCAAACAAGAAAACCAATACAATACTTGTTTTTCAAGGAACTAAACAAGAAAACATATACTACCCTCAAACTTTAACACCAAAGTTTGAATGCAAATGGATTCTCAAGTTGAAAACAATATTCTCAAACCAACTCAGTAACAGATAGCAATTAAATAACACAGTTGGTATAAGAAAGATAAGAAGCTCAAAGAGAGAGAAAATCAAGAATCATTTTAGCAAAACTTGGGCGTGTTAAGTTCAGTTTTGATGATGATGAATGAAAAATATCCATGAAAGAGTTGCAGAATCTCTGATATGCATCAACAACGCACGTTATGCTTGTGCAACTCAGGTTGATCATGATGAAAATGGCAATAAGGCGCTAAGGTGGAACCAATGGATGTTGATTGAATGAAAATTAGATGCAATGAGCATTAGATATTGATCTACACACGTCCTACACAATCAACACACATTTTTTAGGGTTCAGGTTGATGAGGAAGACGTTGATACGCAAGCAAGGCACGTAGATGATGCAGAGGAGGCATCTTTGAAGAATAATGAAGAACGCACATTGCAGAGCCTACAATGCACGTTGACGAGGTTCGAATGAGGACAAAGGTGAGACGCTTATCGGGATTGGAATTTGAATATTCTCTGGCACGTTGACATGGATCAAAGGTGTGATCTTGAGGTCAAGCCGACAACGCCCGTTGCAAAAAGAACAAGGCACGTTGAAGAATCATTGGGTGAATGTGCATTTTTTGGAATAAAGATCAATGCCCGTAGAACAAGCTACAACACACGTTGATAAAATGATCAACGCACGTTGAAGATGACTAAGGCACATAGATGCCAATTCTCTCAAGACAATGATTATTGAAGTTCTTGCAAAGTGCATAGATGTGTTATCAAGACATGCTGAACTCAGTTGGACTAAAGAAGAATGCGTGTAGATGATGTACAACGCACGTTGTTGAGGTGATGTCAATTAAAACAGAATTCTTCATTATCTCATAACAGCTACTTCGAGGCTTCCAACGGTTATATTTCTAAGAGTAGCTATAAATAGACGTTCCAAAATAGAAAGAAGATGAGAGAGTTATTTGTTATATTTTGCTATTATTGTTTCTCTTTTCTCTACCTTTCTAACCCATTTGAGTTATTTACTTTCTATTATACTGTTAGATTTGTTTAAACTTTAATCAGTTACATCTTTCGGTTAATTTTGTATCAAACAAGGTTGTTTGCTTGGGATAAATAGATTTCATTCTCATGCCTTAGAAAAACAAGAGTGGTTACTAGTGAGCCTTAAAAATAGAGTATTGGTTTGCTAGTTGAATCTGCAAAAACTAGTGGTTCAGTTTTCTAGTTAATCCCGCAAAAACTGAAGGTTTGGTTAGCTTGCTTTTTCCTGAAAATAAGTGGTAACGGTTTTCTTATGGAGCTCGCAAAAACAAGGTGTAACGGTTTGCTTGTTGAGCCCCGCAAAAACAAGTGTTGTAAATTGTTTTCCTCCACTTTGAAGTGAGGAGATACTGGATTGAAATTCTCTAATTGATCTAGAGGAGTTGACGTAGGTCAAGGAGGTCTGAACCACTATAAATATTAGGCTTTGATTTCTCTCTCTTTTTCTCTTTTTATTTTATATTTGATTTATATTATTGAGAGTGTCAATTGGTGTTTTTAGAACTTCCGCATTTAACTTTGATATTGGTTTGAAAAGAACTTTATTATTTGTTTTAGTTTGCCAAATATTTTTAACAAAGTTTCAAACTTGCTAAATATCCAATTCACCTGCCTCTTGGATTGTCATTCCATTGCGTATTGGGAACGAATATTTCACCTACAGGGTGCACTCTTTGAAAGTCTATATTTTCTTCAGTTATGGACGACTCTATTGATAGGTAGGCTTAAGAAAATGATCGTTGCAATCCCAAAGTAGTCATTGTGAGAGAAGAATGAAATTATGATTTTACTTGACGTCACTGTCACGAACGTGCATTATTGTATTCAATGAGCATTCTTCAGATACACTGTCAAAGATCAAAGTGTGTTGTGGACCATCAGGCCTTACTGAAGTTGTAGTGATTCTAGTTAAATGACAACTTTCATTAGCGGACATTCTTAAGTTCAATAATGTCTTCTCAAAACAGTCGCTTACACAAGTCTAAGCAATTCCCCAACAAAGTACGTTCTTCTTTATCAGTGCACCTTAATAAGACAGAGTAAGCTTATGTCATTATCTATGCATGTTTTTCCCTTTCTTCTAGACATAGATCAAGTCTTGATTTTCAACAATGCTCGTTTTTTAATCATCTACACGCTTAGATGCATTCCAAAGAGTAATCAGCTAGCATATCTGCATGTTTTTTTGATTAGCGTGCCAAATACCATTGATTATAAATTCCAGAACCGCAGGGTAAGTGCTAAGGTTCGCTGTGACTTCATTAGCGTGCGTTGATGCCATTTTTTTGCTTAGAACCAGTGTTGGTTGAAAACCATCAGTGTGTGTGATGGATCATTAATGCACTTTGCTTAAATTTTCAGTTGTTTTGTGAATCATCAAAACATAGAAGGATTTTTCATGTTGTCCATACAATAACTCAACACCAACAACCACTTACCAATTAAAATAAATTAAATAAAAAAACAGAAATCAACCAAAAAATAACCACTAACCAACTAAATTAAATCAAGATTCACAACCAGTGTAATAACCAACAAAACATAAATGTCAACTAAAACAAATTAATTTCACTCCAGAAATTATTTTATAATATTTTAAATTATTTTTCTTAGTAATAATATAAATAAATTTTTGATCTGCTATAAAAAATTATTTCTAAATATTTTAAAATTCATACACTTACTTGTGAAATTTTCAAAATATTCTCATGATTTATTTCACACCAAAATAATTGTAAATGATTTTTAAATCATATTTGAATAATAATTTAAATATATTACATATGTTATGAAACAAATATTCTAGGTTGTGCCCACATTTATTATGAATTTCCTGAATTATATAGAAAATTTCAGAACTTTTTTACCTTCGGAGGTATTTATTACAAATTATTTTCATCTTATATATTGGAAAAATCGTAATAAATACTAAAATTTTCAGAAAAAATAATTATTCATCAATAATTTGTATATTTCAGAATATTTCTAGAGATAATTTTTGTAAAAATTTTGGACTTCGGAAACTTTATTAAATAATTTTTGAAGTTTATTATTATTATTATAGTGTTTTTATTATGTCCTTAGAGTTCACCAAAAATCCAGAAAATTGCACTAGTCAATCTTTAATATTTGCACTATCATATCTTCTTGTAGAGTTGTTCAAATTTGGTTATCTTTGTTTAGTTGTAAAGTTCACATTTCATATTTTCAATCCATACTTTGTTTGAATGCTTATATGAATCAAATCAAAACGAAAATTCATCTTAAAAATCGGAAATCATCAACTTCAATAAAAAAAAATAGATTTCTAGAAAATTTCCAGATTTTCAACATGTTCAACATGCAAGTTTTGAACATTCATAACTTGCAGTGTAAATCATCAAATTCACATCCGTTTGATTCCTCATAAATTTAACATAGCATAATTCAAATTCATATAAAATATTTAGAGAAAAACACACAAATTAATAATGAAAATTAAGCATAAAAATGTCAATTCATCACTGTAATTTAAGTAGCCAGGACCAAGTAAATTAATAACAGAACAAAAAATATATAGGACATGTTTAGTTAAGAAAATTTTCCATTGTTTTCTACAAAACAAGAAAACAGAAATGAAAAATGAAAAATTTGTTCATTAAAAAACTAAATTTTCCATTGTTTTCTATTTTATTTCAGAAAATAGAAACAAAATAGAAAACAAAAATTATTTTCTCAACTAAACATAACCATATATTTCCGAAGGAAAACTGCAAAATCAATTTGCAGAAAATTATAGTTGAATTTGAACTAAGAAAGAAGTATAAAAAAGTATGATATACATCTAAGAGAAAAACATGATTTAAAAAACAGACGAAAAGAATAAGGATTGAATTGCAAACTAAGGTAAGTCTAAGAACCAATTGTTAATATCAATTCAGAGATCTTTCTTAAGCATGCAAATAGCACTTTTCCTTTGCTTCTTCCATCCCAAGTGAAATTTAATATGTGAACTACAAATATCATCTTATCTTTTAGGCCTAAGAACATTTCCAAAACAAAAGTTAATGTTATTTCTTTTTGAACTAAGAACAAAAGTTAATGTTAGATTATATAGAGAAACTAAAAGAGTAATTTGTCATTGTATTAACGTAGAAAGCTAGCATATAAGTAAAATCGGAAAGCATATTAGTAAACATGCTAGACAGAGTTAATTTGTCAGTTGGAGTAAATAACGTATCATCAATGATAACAAGATCAAAATCGCAGAGTAATTTTTTATACAACAAATTCTACTTGCAACTTAAAAACTTCTTATGACTATCAATAATATTTTACCACTTCTAAAATTGTTCATAAAAACATGAATTAAGGCCTCCTCGACATCAAGAGAAAATCGTTAATGATCCACACAACCATTTACTTCTAAATACACATAATTAAATAATCTCAGAAGCCAAAATTGACAGAAACTCACCAAAGAAGAGTTCAATAATATGCTTGCTTATTAGGTTCTCAAGTATCTTTTCGAAAGGAGTCTTGATCAAAACTTGACACCTCACGGAGAACCCTCAATCGACGGTTGCAATGACTTCAATTGACTAGATTATGGAGGACAAACAGCTTTAGAACGATATAAACCTCCAACATTGTGAATGCTTCAAAACAGACGAACAAAATTAGGAGAATTGTTGATATCAGAGTTAGGAACAACACATAACAACAAAATTTGAGAAGTGGACCTCATAATAGTAGATCGAAAATGAGTAATTCAAATCAATGAACAAAAAACCCTAAATTAAGAAGTCAAAAGCAATTTGAAACAATCTAAACTAGAAGTATTTAAACAAACCTGATCAATAGAACTAGAAACCCTAGAAAATCTTGAAGAAGAGAAAAGAGTAGAGAGTGCAGAGATGTAATGCAGAGAGGGAGACAAAAATTCAAGCCCCGAGAACGAGGGAAAAAGAATAAAAAAGGAAAAAAAGCATGCAAAACACACCGTTTATATATTAGCGTATCAAAAATTAAATTGGTGTATTAAAAACAATAGCCGAAGTAGAGCGGGAAATAGAATTTGGTAGGACCACAAATGGAAACAAAATTAGAAAAGGATTCATTAGCCGTAATTTCCTCTAATAAAAATGTCCCAGCAAGGACCTAAGCACCAGGTAAATTAGACGAACACTACCCAAAATGAGAAATAAACTTCAAGAAGT
>CAODLS010276519.1:0-19437 GCA_948243855.1 Flueggea neowawraea | reverse complement strand
ATTTTTTGGAACGAGACGTCTGCTGGGTTTGGGCGTAGGACGGAGAGGTATCTGAGGTCTTCTTGGCATCCGGTTCACCAGAAGGTTCATTGGTTCTCATTTGTTAACGCAGTTGTTATTATTTTGCTCTTGATGGGATTGCTTACACTTCTTATAATGCGGCGTCTCAAGAATGATCTAAGAAAGTAATGCACTCCTTTTATTTGAATTTATTTAACTGATGCAAGCTCACGATTTCCATTATTTTATTTCGTTGTTGACTTTATGGTATAATTGCAGGTATTCTTCTAATGGAGATGAAGAAGAAGATAAGGAGGTTGGGTGGAAATATATTCATGGTGATGTTTTCAGATGCCCTCAAAACATGCCCTTGTTTTGTGCTGTATTGGGTAGTGGCACTCAACTGTTGACCTTGTAAGTGGCCTTTGATGTGATTCTTTTCTCTAGTAAATAGTCCTGGTTAATCATGAGCTTCCCGCCATTAACTTTCTTAATTAATCATGCTCTGATTTCAGCCTTAATTTCCTTGCCTACGGTGTGCCATTAACAGATCAATCAATTTTTATTTACCCCCACTCACTTAGTACTGCTGTGAAGTTTGGATTCTTTTATGCCTTAAATAATTTGCATTAAGGTGTGACTTCATCACTTAAGCTGATAAAGGTGGTTTCTTTATGTTGTTTTCCAAAGAGTGCCTATATGTAAATTATGTCCAAAGGGTGGTCAGTCCAGATTTCATGTTGATATGCATCTTACTCTGAAACCGGCGAGGCCATTTATTCTCTCATTACTTCATATACAAACACAAGTAGCTTTGAATCCTTATTACTGTTTTCTTTCCCGAATTGGAATTACCTTTCAGGACTTTACTGCTATTTGTTCTGGCATTTGTTGGCATAATCTATCCATACAGCCGTGGAACACTATCTTCATCTTTTATCTTGGTTTATGCACTTACATCTGTGATTGGGGGTTACGCTGCTTCTTCTTTCCATAATCAATTTGCTCAAACTGGATGGGTAAGAACATTATCTTTAGACAATGATTCATTCTTTCTATTTCCTGTATATCATTTTTTTGTGCTGTGATAGTAGCCGATATTGTATGCTAACATTCAATGTATGTTAATTTTCAGGAAAGGAGTGTTTTTTTTACGGGGATTTTGTATCCGGGACCATCTTCCGTGATACTATCCTTTTTGAATACAGTTGCTGTATCTTATGGATCCACAGCTGCACTTCCATTTGGGACCATAATAGTGATTCTCCTCATATATGTATTTCTTAGCCTTCCACTATTAGCCTTAGGAGGAGTGATTGGGTACATGTTTAGGTCTGAATTTCAAGCACCTTCTGCTACAAAAAGGTACCCACGGGAAATTCCAGCATCAGGATGGTATAGGAAAGCATCAGTCCAAATGTTTCTTGAGGGCCTTCTATCATTCAGCGCAATAGCCCTTGAGTTTCACCATCTATATGCAAGCTTGTGGGGCTACAAGATATGCACTCTTCCTAGCATTTTATTTCTAACATTCATCATCCTTGTCCTGCTTACTGCAATATTGAGTGTTGGGATGACATACATTCAGCTTGCTGCGGAAGACCATGAATGGTGGTGGAGGTATGTATCTTTCAAGATTTAATGTCATGCATAGGAGAGGCATACTTTTGTACTTGGGCTTGTTGTCAATACATATCATGTTCTTTGGGGGTGCACAAGATCTGCGCAACATTATGCATGATTTGGGGTTTTTGCATCTAATTATATGCTTGCTGTGCTAAAAGCTTTCTCCGTTTGCAGCAGTAGGCCACCGATCTCGTGCAATCTTTTTTAATATATTTTGTGTTTCATGATCTCTTATTGTTTTACTGCCCTCGATAAAATATGAGCTGAAACAAGTGCATTCTCTTGTTTTTTTCACATTGAGATGGTGCTTTCATTTCATGACTTGTGCTTATGTTTGATGCAGATCTGTCTTTCGTGGTGGTGCAACAGCCATCTTTATGTTCATTTACAGCATCTATTTCTTTTCAAGATCAAGTATGAGCAGTTTTATGCAGCTATCATTCTTCTTAGGCTACAGTATTTGCCTGAGCTATGCATTTTTCTTGATGCTCGGAACGATCGGTTTCCGAGCTTCCTTCACATTTGTTCGCCATATCTACCATGCCGTCAAGAGTGAGTGACTATACCTGCATAGTCAACTTTTGTGACCATACCGTGCTATTAAGGTTAGAAAATTGTTGTTGTAACATTCTTCGACTGACGGGGAAAGGCATGATGAAAAGAAAAGGACAGCCAATCTTTTGAATTGTTTGAAGAATGATAGTATAGTGAAAATTGAGATTCATAGGTACTGTTTGCAGTTGCAGAATCCTTCTAGTGTTCATTTTTATAATTTTTTTTGTCTGAGAAATGAAGGAATGCTTGTTATGGTCATTAACAAAGAGGTTGGAAGTCATAGAACTTCAGTTGTCTCTGTTCAGAATACGGAATGGTCAAAGACAATCACAGGGGTCATGACCAATGAGTCGACATGCAGATTAATTCAGACACAGAAGGTCAAATCACTGCGATGCAGACCACCAAGAATTCAGCCTGGTTAGTTATTGATGAAACAGCTAAGATTTCGACAGAATCTTGTCAGTTGAAAGACTTGAAACTTCAATCTTTTTTTATTATATATACATTCTCAAAGCATCGGATTTTTCTGCCTACACATACTGTGTAAAAATGCACGTCTCAGTTAGAGTGTTATTTGCATGGTTTGTTGCAAAATTAATATATTGCATATTTAGCGCTATTCAACATATTCTATCATTGTAAAGAGCATGTCATTCTTTATTATTTTTTCACTATTTAATTTATTATTAATCTACTATTAACAAATACATGTTCCGTCTATTTTTGGCATTCAATTTGTTATTTTTAATAATTTTAGTTTTAGTTGTTCGTGTTTCAGTTAACAAGGCATATATTCCGCAATCATTCAAACTGGCAAATACAAAAACTTTTGCTAAAATTAAGTCCTAAAAGAATAATCCGAGGGTTTGTAGTTCAAATACCAGCAATTTTCTGAATGAAATATCACACGACGTGTTTGGACCAAACAAAATTCACAATTAAGAAGAGATGGGTTGAATCATACAAATTTTTGAAATTGTGGTCCTGAAAAATGCAAATATATGCTAATTGTTCCAAAAGTTTCAATTTTACAATAATAATTTACGTAACACTGTACAATAAAATTTTTCTTTTTCTATAGACTGATTTTTCGGGGGGAAGAAAAGACAGGGAACATGAATTTGACGTGGATATAATGCTTTCCAGTTACATGCAACTTGTATATGAAAATGCTCACTTAATTCACAAAACTGTCTCTGTTAAGTGGGTTTCATTATTATTTTTTTATTAAATTATATGATATATAAATGCTTTTCTCATATTTCATTAATTTCACTAATCCGAATGCAAATCAGATGAAACCCTTTGGAGCAAATTGATTTCTATTATTTTATATTATATTGCGATATCGAAAGAGTATAATTTAACTATGTAAACTTATTTGTTTAAACCAATAGATTGTCTACTTTAATATAAATCATTTATATTTTTAAAAAGATTGCGTTATATATTTAATCTTACCAACAAAACTTAATATTTTTCTTAAGAAATTTTGAGTAATTATTGCAATATTACGTCAAAAAAATAATTATACTATGGAGCAAACTTCTTTAGTTATAAATTAATGATAATTTCTCCTTTTCTTAGTCAAATTATTGTTTCTCTTGAGGGAGAAGAGGGAGGTATACTCCATTTTTTTATATATTTCTTGTGACACATATTTCTTCCAATTTTCTACAACTTTTAGAGAAACTATACATCTTAGAGTTTATTGAAACTTTAAAAAAAATATCTTAATTTGTTTTATGCTAGTCCACACCATTGACAAAAACAAATTCTGTGTACTCAACACCTTTTTCGGCCTCAAGAAATCAAATCCACCATCCCCATTAGACCCAAAACATTGCATGTAGACCTCCACAGCAAACACACCATCCATGAAAAAACCCAAAAATTAAAAATAAATAAAAGAAACAAAAAATATTTCAAAATCTTTCTCAATTGGAGATGAACCACACAAATACGAGTCCAGTGACAAGAATGAGACGTAGATATGTCACATACCATACAAAAACTATCACTTCATGACGTGTACTTCTATTTCGCCATCTATTCATTCCCCTCTCTTCCTTCATTTCCGACACATTTCCTATAATTATTAGTCTCTCTTAGTATATGAACATATAGCACCAACGTTCAATTGTTTCAGTCATGGAGAGTTCTCACTTCAGAGATCAAGATCCAACCCACGTAAGAAAACATTCTTGCCGTAGGATACTTTCATTTTCCGGGAAAATAAGCACACCAACAACTACAAGGAAGACTCAAGAGCATCATCAAATGTTTCAAGGTCAAGATTTCATGGTATCGCCTAGACAACATGTACTAGGAGGTCATAATGAGAAGGAAACCCCGGTGAATGAATACTCCGGCCGCGACCGGCTAAAGAGGCATCGAGAAGAGGTGGCCGGGAAGGTTATGATACCGGAAAGTTGGGGTCAAGAAAGTGTGCTTAAAGATTGGATTGATTATAGTTCGTTTGATAAGTTGTTGGCTCCTAGTGGTCTTGCTTCGGCTCGTGAAGCACTTGTTGCTTCTTCTCAACGGTTGCGGATAGGGAATAGGTGTTAAAATTTTGTTTCTGTATCTTTGATTTAAGTAGGGATTGCTCGAGGTCATCATGTCTTCGATCGGTTGTTCATGAGATGTATTTGAGTTTCAATCGTTGATCATGGTTTGCAAATAAATAAAAGTTACACAAACACTCTTGAGTTTACATTGATTTTCTTATCACATCCATAAAAACTAAAAATTAACCAGATTGGCTTGAAATTTAATTAGGAGGCAAGCGTTCAGCCCAGTATGAGTTCGTTCATATTTAGTTCAATATACATACAAACAAATCAATTTTGAAGAGTTTGGCTGAGTTTGGTTCGTAAATCTCGTGAATATGTTCGATAATAAACTAATAAAACAGTATGATTTACAATGACCAATGTCATTGACCTTTTCTTCAAAAGCTTACAGTATTGTGTGTTTTTGCTTAAACTTGAAAATAGGTTTTTCTGTTTCACGGGCTACGATTTATATATGTGCCCAATCTCTTTACTCTCATGATCAGTCTCTTGATTGTATATATAAAAGGGTTTTCTCCTCGCCTTAATCAACGTTGGAAGTTTTTTCCAATCCTTGCTAACTATTACTTTGGCGGCTTGGCCTGATAAAATCCCTACTTATCAAAAAAATAAATAAGTATGATATTCTCTTTTAGATTCAATAAATAGTTTGTTTAATCTTGAAAAAATGAAATAACCGAAATGATTATGAACTAATAATATGGACTATCTAAATGTTAAAATTTAAAATTATTAATCAATTATATAACCAGCAATTTTTAGTATTCTTTTCATAACTAGTAAGATACTTGCACAAAAAAACTACTTTCTCCGTCCTATAAAGTAGGTAATTATATTTTTTTCACAAGAATTACTATGCAATATTTAAATAGGAATTTTATAGTAAAATACCACATAATTATTAGTTTTTTTTAAATAAGCTTATAATTTGGGATAGACAAAACAAAAATCATGCCTATTTTTATGGGTCGGAGAAAGTAATAATTAAAGTCAATTTTTTATCTTAATTATTATGCTAAAAAATTTGATAGTCGTGAATTGTAATAATGTCATATGATCATTTCACCATTGTGGTCAATGATGTTGTTCTTGTGAGGGCACAAATCCTTACATGAAACAACTATATTGCTAAAGAAAATCCTCATTAAGAGCCAAGGATCTAACTTAAAAATTCGATTTTTAAGTGACTAATGAATTAATAAACATTATTTAATTAATTTAATCATACTTTGACCAATGTGACTTGGTAAAAGTTTCAAAATTCTAAATTTGAGCTTTCTGTGTAATAATTAAGTGAAAAAAAAGAGAAATTAAAAGAAACAAAATGTGTGGAAGTTAAAGAAGATGGATGCGTACGTAATAGCATGTGATAAAAGGACCCCGCTAATTTCATGGCTGGAGGTTGAAGCAGCCCAATAAAGATAGTGCTAATTACACGGGATGATCGCTTTAAGTTACTATTTTTTAAATTATGGCCTAAGTTTTATAATTATATGAATAACATATTTTAAACTTTAAGATTAAAAATATCATCTCTCCAAACTCAACTTTTAAAAATACCACATTAATTTTTAATAAATTTCAATTTTTTGTTTTATTTTTTTAATTTTTCTCTCTCTTATTTCCTCTTTTTGTTTCTCTCTCTCTCTCCTCGTTTTCTCTCTTCCTCTCTCTCCTCATTTTTTCTCTATTATTTCTCTCTCTTCCTCTCACCGAAACCCTAGCCGCTCTTCTGTCTTCCCCACTCCTCTCTGTCGATCTCTCTTCGCTTTCTCTCCTCCGCCTCTCCTCTCCATCGATCTATCTCTCTCTCATTTTTTCTTATCGTTCTCTCTCGATTTCCAGTCTCTTTCGTCTATCTCTCTTCTCGTCGCTCCTCGCCGTTTGTTGCCCTTGTCGTCTGTCACCCTCGCCGCTCTTGGTCGTTTATCGCTCATCGGCGATCATTGAAGATGCGTCGCAACTAGAGAGCAACGATGAGGATGCGTCCCGGTTGGAGAGAGGCGGCTCAAGACAGGTGTCTTCGCGGTGACTAGTTGTAAAGCGGCGGTCGATTGCAAGGCAGTGGCAAGCAGATAGGCTTTTTTGAAATAGTTCCAACTGAAGATGATTATAGAAAATTGTGCAATCAGTCCTTGAAGTTTCCATATTTTGTAAAATCACAAACTTAACTTTTAAATTTTTAATATTAGTCTATTTTCTTGCAAAATTATTGATTAAATTCTAAATTTATGGTTATCTTGTGTTTAGAAAAAATAATTTTTGTATGGTTCACAATGTACACCACTGTGAACCAAAAAAATATTTTTTTTTGTTGTCAATGGTTTACAATGATTCGCCATGGTTCATGTTGTGCAACTGTTTGTCAAGCAAAAAATATTTCATTTAAAAATTCATTAAGTGTATACACTATTGTGAAATTCATTTACACTTTTTAAACAATTTGAATTGTATCAACAATTGTGAACCGTTTAAAATGGTTCACAAATAATGTCACAACCCAAAACTGGATCATGACCAACGTACGAGGTGAACCGTCTGTGGGAGCCCGGCCTATCTCGCACAAACCTCAGAGAATAGAGTGTTCATTTTAAACCATAATAAAGCAAAATAACTAAAAGATTTTTCCTTTATAAAAATAATAATTCTTTATAAATAGTAAAACTTAAGTATATTAATATTTCAAATAAAACATAAGAAAATATTTAAATAAATAATTTATAGTAATCAATATAAACAATAAATCCAAATGTAAACATAACTCACATAAAATCCCGTGTAGAGCAACTAATACAAAAGACGAATTGGGGCCCAATCAAAAGAGTTCTCACTACTGAACCAATAGGCTCAATGAATGTCAAATGGATGCTATCAATAGAATCACCTAAAAAATATTAAAGGGAAGTTAGTGAGGAAACGACACTCCAAATCGCCTCTGAGATATCACATAAACTGTTTTGAAAACATTTTTAAGAAAATACTACAAACAACTATATAATCAGATATTGATTATATACACTCGTATACATATAAATATTAATTTAGAAATTCCTTTTGAAATCCTTCGCAAATAAAACAGACAACAAACAGTCAAACAGTTCAAGTAATTAAATTAGATAAAATACTTTATTACCAAACTATTCACTAAGATTAAAATATTTAGAAACTTAACTAAATCAGATTCAGATAGAAAGAGTCAGGATAAATAGAAGTTCAAGAACATAACAATATTCTAAAGCCTTTGATAAAACATTCACCTCCAGAGTAAATAGCATACGATCAGGCGATATCATTTTTCAAATAATAATATATCATATGTACAACGGATCTGATAATGGGACTATAAACTGAAACGGTTGTGCCACTGAATAAAAAAATCTATATAATAACAAATACTGAAGTGACTGTGTCACTATAACATGTGTCTGGCCGAACACACGGTATCATACTACCCAGGTAACGAGCGCTTTCTCAGAGCTATGGTATACCGAAGGCTACATTTAACCCAGTAGCATAGGCATCCCATATATAGATAAAATCTATACATACATGCAGGTATATCAGAGTATAGTAATCAGAAAACTGTTGCATATAACTGTTTAAGAGAACACTGAAAACCAATTGTCACATAGCCGGTTTAAGTTAACCAATCCTTAATATGATCTATAGAAAACATATATATAAATATATGTTTAAAACTAGACATAATACTTATTCAGAACAAAGCATTTATTTTGAAAGCCAAATAATTTCCAAAGCAGAAAGTATTCTTAAATTCCAGATAGAATACTTATTACTGAAAATATAATAAATTTAATAAATAGAATACTAATTCTAGGAAAAATAATGATTTCCAAAACTGATTTCCATAATAGAGATTTCACGTAGTTCAAATTTTATTATTTTCATACCATTATTAATATCGGATTACATACAGAGGTCAGGCATATGAAAAACGTATAATGTCCAGAAGACAGCCTATGTGTCTGAAGCTGTCATCGCACTCACCTGGACACCGAGCTAATAATCTAATTCACAGTTTGCCGGTGAATGGTTAATCATCTCAGAAATCAAATAAAGCTCTGAAACAGAAACAGATCACAATAACTCAGATATGGTAACTGTGGCAATACAGAGCATGTATGAATGCAAATGCAGACTCAGACCCTGATCTCAGAAATCCTATTTCAATCAAATATCTCAAAATATACTAATTAATCTCCCATTTATACGAAATCCTATTTTAGTCCCCCAAATTCCCAAAATTAACAATTCAAACCTCAAAGTATATAAAACATCAAATTAGATTCCAAAATATATGAAATATCAATATTATTCCTCCATATATTGAAAGTATGAAAATTAAACTTTTAATTCCTCAAATAGAAGGCTTACTCGAGTAATAATGGCTCTTATTCGAATAACTGAAACCCATCTTACTCGAGTAAACAACAGAACTTACTCGAGTAACAATGCACCCAAATTACTCAAGTAAACCAAGTTGATTACTTGAGTAATACATTCTTCAGATCAAGAATCATTCGAAACAACCCAGAATTCATTCAACTCCTTAAACCACTATTTAATTCACATATCTCATCTCAAATCAAACTTAATACTATAGATTAATGTTCTATTAACATTAATTAATAACCCGATTTCCAGAAAACATCAAATTATGTTCCAACAGATTCAAAACGAATTAAAAACCCATTTTTTTATGTTCTTGCTCAAATTCAACTATTTCAATAATAGACTAAGCTTAATCCAATCCAAAGAAACTTAACTAGATTCATTTCATCAACTATCAAAGTCTCAAACCCGTTCTCGTCCACAAACAATCACATTTCAGCATCAAAAACAAGTTCTAAAGGTTTCCACATGAACTAGGAATAAGAAAACAAATCAGAGAAATGATTTTACCATGAATCCTTGAAGAGATGGATCAAGAAGCAAAGAGAATGAAAGAGGAATGTTTTTGGGTTTCAAGAGAGAGCTCTGAGGTGAAAAAATGACGAAGAAAATCGAATAACTCGATTTTTAAAGGCCATTAGCCGACACACCGCCTGCCTAGAAACATGGCTTACTTGAGTAACAATAAGACACTCTCTTCAACACGAAATTAAACCTTCGTTTACGCGAGTAATGGCTCCTCTTACTCGAGTAATCCAAGCCTTATTTCACTCGAGTTACATAACATATTACTCGAGTAATTCATGCTTCCAAAATAAATAAAAATTTCACCTCTACTCGAGTGATCCTCTTTTTTACTTGAGTTATCAAGACTTCATATTACTCGAATAATACCTCATTTTACTTGAGTAACGTACTCTTATCTCAAAAATTTTGAATTCACTCAAAATCCCATCAAAGAATCGAACAGGACGTCACAAATAATGTACAATATAATGTACACCATTTTGTCAACCATTGTGAACGTCATAATCGACCCTGAAAAAAAAAATAGGGTAAAGTTTGTTTAAAATTTCTTCAAAAAATATTTAAAAGATTTCATTTAGACATTTTAAAAAATAAGAATTATGTGAACCATTGTGAACGTCAAAATTGACCCTAGAAAAAAAATATTTTTAGGGTAAAATTTATTTAAAATTTCTAAAAAATATATTTAAAATATTTTATTTAGACTTTTTAAAAAATATGAATTATGTGAATCATTTGGACCTTTGTGAACCTTTTAAAATATATATTGTGTAAACCAAAAAAATACCACATACGAACTATTGTGAGCAAAAAAATTGATAAATTTGTTAAATTTTTTAACAAAACAATTAAATAAAAAAATTATTTACACTTTTTTTAAAAATATGAACTATGTAGTCTATTATAAATCATGTGAATCCAAAAATATAATCTGGATTAAAAATATCTTTTTAGAAAAAAATTCAAATTTTCATGAAAAATCAATTTCTCGAGAAAATAAGGTAATTTCTAGCGAAAAAATGACATTTTTGATATGTGATAAACATAATTGGTATTCTTAATACTTACAAATTTCACATGTTATTTTTAATAAGTGACATTTTTTTTGGCATAAAGTTGTAATTCTCCCACAAAGATTTCAGTACCCAAACGTGGGAAAAGAACAAGAAGAAGAAAAGTATTCAATTTGATTGTAAATAATTAGGATTTAATTTTTCCATCCTCAACTTTTTCAATCATGCAATCACATATAGACAACGATCCAAAAAAAGGCATATATGTTGAATATTCTTTATTTCCTTTTTTCAATTTGACGAGAAGAATTTTTCCATCATTGTAAATTGTGGGTACCGAATCTCCGAACGTGGTTGAGGAACACCTCTAAATATAACCTCGAATATTCCAAGAATTAATTTTATGTTCTCCAGGAGATTTGAATGTAAAAAACTTACATACAAGTTAATGCGTGCTTCCCAATTGGATCACACTAATTGGGTCAAAAAAAAAAAAGAAAATAGTTAGGAATAATTCATCAAATAATAATATCTCTCCTTTTAATAAGTACTTTCTCTAATATTCGTATTTAATTGTTTAAGGTGAAACCCATTTAAATCACGTTTACCACTCATATATCTTATATGAGTGTATGAATATTACTGAAAAGTGTTGTAATTTTTTGTGTTTTTATTTTTCAGAAGAAGGGAATTTGGCTTCTTTACTCTGATGCGTACACCGTGTTCCAAAAGTTCAGGACAAGAAGCAACCATTTGGCCTTTACAAGGCAGCCAAAAATTGCAAAAGAAAAATATCCTGTGTATTATTATGTATACACACCCATATATATGCAAAGGAGACTTGTTAGGTGACGTTAAGCCTCAGGCACACAGACAATGTATCACCAACCCCACTCAACCACACAATTTTGACTCCAAAAACAAAGCTTATAACGTAGATGTGTCACGAACCATACAAACCCATTTGTGTGACGTGCGTTATTTAAAGCTATCTGTAGTGATTGAATGTGTATTGTCGATTTTGAACTTAAGGATTTGATTACTCTTATAACCAAAAAGCCATTTATGTGACGTGCTATATAACTCTCCTCTACTAACATCATGCAAGAAACTTCCCAAAATTTCTCATCCATCAAACAACAACCCGTCAACACCATGGATCAACCAGTTTCCACACAACCATCCCATCTTTTTCTTGCATTTTCCTCGGAAACAAACAATGGTTCTACTAGTCGTAAGTTAGAGCAACCTAATGATAATATTGTTTCAAATCCTAGAGGTACCAAAGATATCAATACTACTATCACCAGTGATGCTAAAGAGAATGGTCATCATCAAGATCAAGTTTTGAAAAATAAGGAGCTGTCAGGGCGTGAAAGACTAAAGAGGCATAGAGAAGAGGTGGCCGGCCTGATTCCGGTACCGGATAAATGGAGTCAGGAGAGTTTGCTTAAGGAGTGGATGGATTATTCTTCGTTTGATGAGTTGTTGGCACCAAATGGAATTGCCTCAGCTCGTGAAGCTCTTATTGCTGAGGGACGTAGAGCTAAGTCTAAGAGATTGACGGTAGAAAGTAGTTGCTAAAATTATTTTCTTTGTTTCTTAATTATGATTGTTTTCATACTAGTTGGTAGATTTGTTTAATTATAGATGTTTGATGTTTAATTAAGCTTTACTGCTTTTTTTGGCAGACTGAAAATAGTTTAAGATTTGACAAACAGATCTAGAAGAATCGTTAAGTTTTAAAATATATATTGATTATTAGCACAAGTTTGCCTAGCTGATTCGGTGTTAAGGTGGGTATGGATATTTTCATTTAAATAAGTATATATTAGTTCATTACGTAGTACGCGGATCGATTACTTAAAAACCAATAATATATGTTGCATTGTTGTGTATATTTATGTATTAAATACAACTAATAATTTCTCTTTCAAATATATTCAAGTGAGTAATAATAACAAAGAAGCAAAATGCTTTTCTGCGATAAAATACTTGAATTAATTTGTAGATTAATTCTTTTGATTATTTTTTTATATTTAATTAAATTTTATTGCACATCAGTGTGATTGAATTAGTATACAACATATTGTATAGTAAAAAAATAGAAATAAATAAAAATATTTTTTTCAAAAAAATATATAAAACATGCTATATGTTACTCTCGTCAAAACAATTAGAGGTATATGTTTGTTTTAAAGTTCGTACATCGTATTAATAGAGGTATAATTGAGCTGAGCCGAGCTTTAAAGTGTTCAAGTCTAGCTTAGCCAAATTGGTTCGAGCTTGAACTCAGTCTCGAACTCAAAATCCTGTTCAAACTTGGCTCGTTGCAAGGCTTGTGAGTTTACAAGCTTGCTTCCTAGTTTTTCGAAATCAGTTCAACAAAGATTTAAATAAGATTGTAAATGAACTTTACTCATTCAAAATCGGCAAAAACTTTAAAAAGAATACAATCAAGTTTATATTAACTCAATAAATTCATGTTGAGCATGTAATCGAACCAACAACTACTAGAAGTTTCAGTTTGTTTCATAAGCTCAGAACAACATTTGATCATCTGCTAACATGTTTGTACTTTTATAGACATGATCAATTAGTGCAAGTTTACACTTTATCAATGTGAGAAAACAAAGTTACTATATTTATTGGCTATTTGGCTACTACATGGCACCTTCTTCTTCTTCTTCTTTTTTTTTTTTGTTAATGGGGCACGTAACATTTAATTAGCATATACATACACTCAATTATGGCTTGTTACGTATTTTCCTCACAGGAGTATGTATTTATTTCTAGCTTTATATATAAAGTTTGTTTACGAGCCTAATATCAAGTCTGCTCACAAGCACAAAATCGAGAATGTTCATAAGTTTTTTGAACTGAGCTTTGGAATGTTCAAGTTTGACTTGTTTAAGTTTTAAGTTTCAAAATTTGTTCAAGTTTGTCTTGTTAATTACTAACGAGGTTTTTATCGAGCCGAACACTGAATCGTTCGCAAACGGCTCGGCTTATTTACACCCCTAAGCATATAGCATAATTTTATATGTCGATCCGTTCTGTAATAAACAAACAATACTATGAAAGAACAATGAATTTGTTGATCCAATTATTCAGGCAAAAATGCTTACCGGTAGAAAGAAAAATAGTTCGGGCCTCAGGCGCAAATAGAGCTAGAGAACCTATCAAAAAAAAACCAAAGAAAAAAAAAAGAACTAGAGAACATCCATATAGATATGGATTTATTGAGAGTTGGGATCTGCATTTTCATCTTCACCCGTTGATAAGCATCATGTGATTGTCGCATTGTAGTTGTCTTAGTGGTACAAGCGCTACACCCACATCTTAGAGATGTAAGTTCAAGTGGCACTCAAAATTGTATATATTAAGTTGATGTTGTGATTTGTAAAAGAAAAACGTCGTCTAGTTAATTTGAAGAGCTTATGGTCCTCCTTAAACCCCTCAACTTGTCCGCAGCTTCGACTTGCATTCTGAACTCCTCCGTCTCTGCCATCTTTAGTAATCCCAAATCACCAAATCATTAATCAACAATCAATTAATTAATATACTATATATTTATTTGGATGTTTCTAATAATTGTTATACTTCATCATGTCTTAACGTATAGAAAAGGAAAGTATGAATATATAAATAATATAGAAGTTAATTACAGGTCTAAAAAGGATCCAACCCCTCCTTATTTAAGTAACTAACCTCTCACACACAAATTTTCGGATGTCATGATAACAGTTTAATGAACTAATTTTTTCTTAATCTCAATTGGATCAGAGAGAAAACAACTAATCAACAAAAATGATAAGATTATAGAGGCTAATAACGTGTTAACATTTTCTCTGTTAACTAGAGATCTTGAATTTAAACTCAAATACCTTAAAATTTAATTGCCAAAACTAAACTTTGCTACTCTGAAGAGTCCTAAACAAGAATACTTGCCCAGATAAAAAACAAAAACAAAACAGAATACTTACTCTAATTAGACGGTATAAGTAATTAAATGTATCTGTGGTCGCATTATTTTTCCTTTCATTATCTGATCTCAATTTTTCAATTTTTTCTTCATGAAATTTTGTACTCTCCTGCCAAAAAAAATATATACATTCTCTATATTCGCATAACTTATGACCAAGAAGGGAAAAAAAAAAAAGATTAACCTTATCATAACTTGCATGGTTATTAAATACTATACCAATTTTTACTTTCTTCATTCTCAAATCCTTCAAACAATAATACTCTTTTCTTCCCTTCTTGCCCTCCTACATTCACACTATCTGGCACCAAACTTGGGTCTTCAATCGTCTCCAACAAGGACAAAGTTGGCATTATTGATGGCATCATCTGTGGCCTGTAAGGGACTCCAAAAGGGTTTATCAAACACCCTGTCTCAATCATCAACAGTTGCATCCGCGGTGGCGACGACGAAGATGAAACACCTCCTCCTCCTGGCGGTTCTTGCGGTGATGCTGAGATTTGGACGGTACTGTTGTTGGTTGTAAATTCTTGATTTTGTTCAGACTTACTGCTATTAGGTTGGCATAGTATTGAAAATTTATGCTGTTGGTTTCACTGAGGATAGAGAGATTGATGTTAAGTTCACATATTCGGTTTTTTGGAACGAGACGTCTGCTGGGTTTGGGCGTAGAACGGAGAGGTATCTGAGGTCTTCTTGGCATGCGGTTCACCAGAAGGTTCATTGGTTCTCATTTGTTAACTCAGTTGTTATTATTTTGCTCTTGATGGGATTGCTTACACTTCTTATAATGCGGCGTCTCAAGAATGATCTAAGAAAGTAATGCCCTTCTTTTATTTGAATTTACTTAACTCACGATTTCCGGTTATTTTATTTTCTTGTTGACCTTACCTGCTTTTTTCAAGTGGCTTTTTTTTAGGAAAATTCTTGCCAAAATTTAATGCATATCCCAATATATACACCAAGCCAATTAAAATTAATATATTAGTGCATGACTCCACTCACGATCCCACTCACTCATATAAATGTTAGTTATTAATTAGTTTGGTGCATATGTGAGACTGTGCACTAAGTGTTGACAAAAATTTTTCTTTTTCTTAATGATATTTGGCTTTTTACTTGAATTTTTGTTTCTTACAACTACTAGATTTAAGGCTTGACTCTATTTTAAGCTGCTTTTTTAAAAAATGTCTAAGTGGCTAATTAATATGTTTAAATACTCAAAACATTATTATAAGAAAAAGAGAATGCTTTGTAGTTGAAAAGGACTACTTAATGCTTGAAGGAAGAAAATGCCTTAGTGGCTATTCAATATGTTTAAATCCTCTCAACGTTTTCTAAAGAAGAAATGATAGGATTTGTAGTTGCAGAATGAGTAATTAATGCTTAAAATGTTATAAATTAAAAACTTGATGAGATTTGTAGCATTATGCAAGAGTAAAGTTGCCCTTTTTCTTTCTCCTCTTGTCTTCAAGTCATTTGTAACTGGAGGTTTCATTTCTTTTGAAAAAATTTTCAAACTATACTTCTAAACTAAAAAGAGGGGAAGATGAACAACCACCTACAAAGATCTGTTGGTTTCTCTTCTTAATTGTACAAATTATTTCTTATTTGATTCAACGCATAGTTATAGATTTTAACTCTCGTTTGTTTCCTTATTTAGAGAACCCCGAGAAGATATAATGTAAGTGTCGGGAGAGTTCTTTTTTATTGGACCATCGATGCTTTCATATGGTTCAAAATCTGAAAGGACCAGTTCGGCAAAAAGAAAATGAAAGGACCAGAAGAACACACAGTAGAATCTCTATACAGAAATATTTTATATAAGAATAACTTCTATTTTATTATAAAAAATTTTGGTCCCAACTTCACTCAGTTATAAATAAAAATAACCTCTAAATTATAATAAGTTATAAATTTTTGAAGTCTTAATGATAATTTTAAAAGATTATTATATTTACTTATAAAAAACTTTTGTACTTATTTATGTGAAATTGGAAACATACAAATTTCAGTTTAAAAGTGTAACTATTTTATTTTTTAAAATTTTTTATTGAATATTCTATAAAAATCTATATACACAACCTACTATCTCAACTAATTTTAAGTGATATCTTTTCTCAAAGAGTAAATCAAGGTGTCAAACAACTTTACATAAATATTTTTCAAATAATAATTATTAGGGAGTTCTTACTATTATTATAGTTAAAGTGGATATTTTTAGGTGTTAAGAAAATTTTTTGTACCAATACCTCTATTTAGTTATAATATCTCAATTAGAATACAATTAGTTTTGTCCCAAATCTATTCTTATATAGAGGTTTTACTGTATATTCCCGTGACAACAATATTATGAGACAAAGATAGAGCCTTTTAATACGAAATTTACTTAGAGCCCTTTAATACGAAATTTACTGCTTTGATATAGCAAACGTAATCTATACATATGTATATATCAAAAGAGATTTTTTTAGTCTTATTACTTGAACATGATTTTAGATTTAAATTTCCATAAATATTCAACTTGATACATTGAATCAATTTTAACATTCTGAATCATTAAGTTTTCTCAACAGTTTGTGTATATTTAATATTTAAGCATTTTAATGACTCTTTTAAGTTGTTATCCTTTTTTTTCCGATTCTGTTGTTTCAATTTCCAGCCAATGAATTCAGAAGGGTTTGTGATTGCAAGGAAAGTGGTAAATATTCATTAAAAAAGCTCAAAGTTGAGAAGACTTCACACATATATACTTGAGAAAAGTTTTAGTATGTTTGCTTATAAGAAGTTGTGAATTTAAGAAGTGTAGAAGACTGCACATATAGTTGAGAAGTAATTTCTCTTTGAAGGTGGAGACTTTTGAAAGAAGAAAAATTGAAAGGGTGATAATTCAATAAGAAAATTAATGTAGACAATTAATTAGAGAAAAAAATAAAATTTTAAAATATATAAAAAAATTATAAAACTGAGAAAATAAGAAAAATAGGATGCTAAATTTTAATAATAGGTGATAATTCAACTTTATTATATTTATCGGTTCTTAAGACTACATTCAATTCTTAAAATCATTCAATTCTTCTTTTATTATCTTCTCTCTTTTTTTTTATAAGTATCTTCTTAACTTTGTCTTTATGCTTGAGCCAAATAATTGTTACTATTTTCAAACAATTTTATATTTATTTACTTTGAAAATTTAAATATGATTACCTAAATTTTAAAATACAATTAAAATTAATTTTTTGGAGTGTAAAATTAAAAAAAAATTAACCATATACAAAAATAAAATGGTAAACGCTAAAACTGTATAATCTATCGCATGCAACACACTTTCACATAAAATTTATAAAATTTACTAAAATTTTAACTAATACATTTGGCATATGTTATTTAAATATTAAGTTATTTTAACTTAAACAATAAAAATTTTAATTGACGTGTGTAGCACGGGTAGTTAAAATATTAATACGATTAGCATCAACTCAATTTATAAGTATATGTTCCAACCATAATAAGAACACACAATATTTAAGAAAATAAAGAAAAATTAACTGCTCATAAATTTGAAGAGTAGCTAATAAAGGAGTAAAGATAATTTATGAGACATTTAAGAGGAAAAAAATTATCCCATGTACTCAACTGGTAAAATTCGGTAGAATTTGTGGGTTGCGACGGATTAGATGATCCTCTCCTCAATTTCTTGGCTATTTAGAATTTTTGTTTTGGGAAGAAAAGATAAACAAAGGGTTTGATGTTTAAGAAGAACTAAGAGATGAGAGCAAGAAGGTGTATATATTATACTTACAAGGTCCTTCATATATAATTGCGAGCATCAATAGGTCCCCTTCATTGGCATTTGGCATGTGTAAAGAAGGAATAGGAGAAATGTTCAAATTCCATACCATTATCTATGCAAGAAAGTGTTGTGTACACTCGGATCATTTTTACTAATTGTGGTAGGTTACCTCTAAAATTGCCAACTGTTGCAAGATTTGTTTTTGATAGGTTGTGTTTTTAATAAATTAAGGCAAATTAAGCAACAGAAAGATTTGGAGGTGTTTATTTCTTGTCGATTTTTTTTAATTTGTCAAATCTACTTGTAAAACAATGTGCCACTCTCTCTATCTTTTCATTAAATAACCTGCCACAACTATCGAAATCAACTAAGTTTATCTAAAAGCAACATCCTCAAAGAGAGTAACATGATTTATTAAACATTTTTCATAAATGGTCATTGTTTTCACTCTATTAGAGGATTTTTAATTTATTTATGCATTGTTTTAATTACTTTTATTTTCACATTTTTAAATTCAAGTTCTGGAATGGTAAAGTTAACATTGTATTATCATATCATATATACTATAGTGTTTCAGACAACAAGAAAGATCAAAAGACACTCTCTAAGATTTCTTTATTTATTTTTTAAATTTTGTGGTAATTTATAATTTTTAAATAATTTTTTAGATGATTAATTTAATTAATCTTTAGTGAACACGTTGAATATGCTTTTATTATGTATAAATTTTTTAATTAATTAAGATGAGTTAAGTTCATTTAATAATCTATTATTAAAATTTATTTTAAATATTAATGAGAAAAATTCAAGAGACATATAATTAGTTTTAATTTTATATTTAATTTTTAATAATAATTTAAATAAAATAAATAATGTATTTTTAAGTCATTAAAAGAAACAATTCACAATTAAAGATAAAATTACAGCCACTAGCGATTGTTACTA
>CAODLS010276518.1:0-11240 GCA_948243855.1 Flueggea neowawraea | reverse complement strand
TATCTTAGGTGAGCTTAGCAATTATGGAGGGATATAGTCCATGATCGAAATGCAATTGTGGAATATCTATATAGAAGAAAGTTAATTGTGCATGCTAAGACTAGGAGCGCACACAATGTATCAGTACTGTGATTACGATATATCAGTACAGTGATTGTGTGAATATCTAGTCAGGGCATCCATGTTCGTCATCGGAGGAATTTCCACAAATTGGTCTGGAAAAACAGAATGATTTGAGTCATCACTAACATTTGTCTCACAGATTCGTGGAGGAAAAGTCGGTGCGTGAAATATATTTGCACGGCTCTCACGAAAGTTGAGTATTGATAAGACTAGGAACAATAATAAATGAAGCAGTAAATCTATTGCCAAAAAATCTAGGTTTAGTTTTTTTTTTTATTTGGTTACTAGAATCCAGACGCTGAACATGATTTAAAAATTAAATTTATTATTTATATGATTGTTAATTCAAGAACCGAAACTAAACCGAAACTTTGGTTCTTCCATTTTTCAAGAACCAGCACTGAACCAAAAAATCGAAAGAACCGAACAGAAAGACCCGAAAGTTTTGGGACGGTTCCGGTTCTGTTCTTCGGGTCTTTTGGGACGGAAATAGAATAAGAAGATAATAGAATAACACAAACACCATGGATACCCCCTTCTGAATTACCATCAACCACCAACTCTATCCTGACATCATAAACCTATCCAAAACACTGTCCTTTAATACACAAGAAACCAACAAAATTGATAAGCTTGTAGAATATAATTATATACCAGAAGAAGCTCATATCTCTTCTTCTATAAAACCACTCATAAATCCCTATACAGTCTATGAGAACCCACAAGGAGCTGTTTCTATACAACATCTACTGCACAGAAGTAGACCTCGTCCGAAGGAATATGTACAGGTGTCATGGATGGATCAAAGTACACTGCTCGCTACAGAACAAGAGCAGTACATCACAATTGAAGTCCCTCAATCATTGATTAACCAATCTCTCAGAGAAGGATACACCCATCTCCATTGGGGTGCTATCAGGTTACTCTTGACATACAATGGCAGAAAGGGATGTCCAGTCACGACAAGAATGGTGCTCATAGACTCAAGAGTCTTGGAATATCAACACGCAGTCATCAACTCTGTGATGACTATGCTTAATGCTGGAAGTGAGATGCTTACCTTTTATCCCAACTTTGTTATGTCACTTAGATATCCAAATATCTCTACTGGGATGAAAGTTTAGATCCAAATTCAAGGAGTATCTCATGTAGCTTCATCACATATAGTTACGTTGCACCAACAAGCTTGCTTTGGGGTGCAAGACCATGCCGTTGATCTCAATCGCTATGGATCTCCAGATGCTCTTTATGTCTTCTCAGAAACGACAGATAAAGTTTCAAATATTGTCCAGGCTCCTAAACAGCTGGATAGTGAAACTTTTGAAAAGTTAGTACCTCGTTCTTGGGTGACTAACTATGAGAAGATCAGAACTGTCAACAAGCTTGTTCAGTCGCAGGACTATACATTCCATCGACAGAAGGATGGAGTGGTAGAGACCATATTCAAGACACCAGATGATACTGCAAGTACTAGTACGTCAGTATTCAAAACAATGGCAATGATTTGTCCAGATCCAACGGATAAGAAGATTCTTGTAGTCTGGTTTGAGTCAGACGACCATCTAGTCTATACTGATAAAATTGATGGGCATTTCATTTCGGACACATATCCCAATATGTGTGAAGATGGATGTTCGTGCGGTGAAGACCATTTTCCTAGAGAAAGGAAAAGGACCAGATCCTCTTGCCGGCCATTTCCCAAGCCAAAACATAAAGATGGAGATTCTTCTCCATGGGTCAGAATCTCAGAGGACATAAGGAAAAAGAGCGATGAAAGAATCACAAAAGAATGGAAGAAATGGCTTCCATTGTCAGCTTATAATGAAGCTTTGAAAATCCTAAGGCAAGAAGGCCTTTGCAAGACAGAGGTTGTTTCCTCTGTGGAAATTCCTGCAGTTTCTGCGGTACAGTGCTTCATGGCGTCATCCTTACAACCAGCTGAGGAAAGAAATTACGATAGTAACTATCTTCCATTAGTCCCACAGACAACCTCAACAGGTGTCCCAATGAGGCCTTTCATAAGGAAAAAGTTGGAAGACCCCATTCTTCACCAAACGATGAAGGTTGAAACCCCGTGGAAGAACGGTGGATTGTTAAGATGCTCTGCTTCGATGTAATGTCATGTCTACTTTGGGCTACTTTATGTCAACTTTGTATCTGATCACATGTGGTTGTCTGCCATATGTTTGTTGCATCGTTTTAAGTGTTATGTCTTTTTGTGTCGGCCGATTATTTTGGTCATATCAGTTGTATTATTAAAGGAATCAGATTCCTTCTTCTTTTGGCCATCCATGATGTGGCCTCATTTGTCTGTTTGTAACCTTAGAAGTCTATATAAGACTTCATTTTATCAATAACAAGGTAGAGACAAATTTAGTTCAAAAACATTCAAATTTTTCTCTATGGCTTTCTAAGTCTTTCTTTCTATTATTTTCTGAAATTCGATGAGTAATCGAGGGAGGAAATTAGGGGGTGCCAAACGGCAAAGATTCTGTATCTAGTCATTACTAAACTCTGGCTCCGAAAGTCAAAGTACGCACAGATAGTACGCAGGAGGCGGAAGATAGCGGAAACCTGAGGAGTATTGTTCATCAATTATTTTTATATACAAATCAATAATTATTTTTAAATAAAATATATTCACGTAAAGAGAACATATTAATTTTAATTTTAAATATTTCTATATCGAATATATATAGAAAAATGATTAAGGTGTTATTTTTATTTTCATCATTATAAGGTCTATGAAAACAGTTTATTTAAAACCGAATACATATATTGTTATGTTGATTTATATGAAACAAAAATATAAATATAAAACCTTAATAAAAGAGCTAATTCATTCATTAGAAAATTGAAATACTAACAAAAAGTATATCCATAGAAATTAAATAAATAAACTTTTGAGAGCATTTCTAAACTAATATTTTAATTGATTTCAAATATATTTTTGCATCAAAAGACTACAAACAATTAATTAAAATTTTTTAAATTTAAAATTAAATGAGTAAATCAAGTACGTATAGAAGATTTTATCAATATTTTGATTAATAGTTAGTCTTTTTTATAAGATCAATTATAATTTTTTAGACTTTTTTTGTAAGTTTTTTTTTTCTAATTTTAGACTCATTTTGTAGGTAGAAGAAATTTATTTTTTAAAAAAATATAATTCAATTTATTTTGTTTACTTTTTGAATTTTCTAGAAGTAATTTTTATATGGCTCAACTTTTTAATTTTATATTTTTTAATATTAGAATTTTTTAAAATAAAATAAATTATAGGGCCCCATATTTCACAGATCTCAATTGCCAGTGCCTTAAGCTGACCATGTAACAATAAATGGTTTGGTTTAGTTCAGTACTAAAATGGTGCGATCAAGTTTTTTGGCGTCAAACGTGACTAGACCTCGAATGCCTTTTTGTGTCCAACGAAGTCCATTTCGGCGTTTGTAGCTCATTCATGTGAGACACACATATTGGCCACATATTCGCTGCTCGTAATACTGACATTCAGATTACGCCTACATATTAGGTGCAATAATAATTGGTGTGATTGTGTATTCACGACTTGTCCCATATTAGTCTTCGCGATAACCAATAATTGTATTTGGATTATTGCGATTCGCTTTCACCTTTTCTCTAAATATCAGTAATGATTAATCATCCTTTCATGAAAAAACACTGCATAAATATACACTTGAAAGTTAGAACTGAGTCACAAAAAATAATTGTAGTATGTCAAACTATCGCCTAGTTAAGCTTATATAGGCGTGAGCACAGTTTACGAACCATCAGTTCCAGTTTATGAACTGGCGGTTCAGATTCAAAGAAATAATGGACTAGAACTAAATCGCTCAGAGTCGGTTTTGGCAGGCCGATTCCAAATTAGCCATGTCTAAGCTTATATTTGTAACAACCCTTGCATTAGGGTCGAGTCCAACCATGACTCAATGGCTAACCATGACTTGGAGTAATGGTTTATAATTTCGAATTGGGTAGAAGTCTTAGAATCAAGTTAGGATAAGAAAGTAATTGAAAATTGACTAAACAGTCAGTTTGACGCCCCATTGCGTGATTAGAGATGAATAAGATATTAAATATTGAACTTGATCTTTTTAGGTTTCAATCAGAGTGCAAATGTGCTTAGAACATGGTTTTTTGGTGAAAGGCACACATCCATATGAACATATAAGACACATGTCCTTTGTAATATCTCGTCCGTACCAGTTGTTTGATTCTGTGGTGATTTGTGGCGTTTAAGGAGATTCGTGCGTCGTTCCTCTCAATTTTGGTGTTTTGATTGGTCCTAGTATCGATGGGAATTATAAGTTCAAGTGTGGAATGCGATTTCGTGCTTGTGAGGTGTGTTGTAGTCCATCTACGTGCATTAAAGGGTATCTACGCACGTAGATTGCTTTTAGGGGTGGACCGTGAACTTGGTTAGCGTTGGCTGCACGTGTTGTAAGGTACTACGTGCCTTGGAAGAGGCTTTATGTGCATTAAGCATTTATTGGTTGTGAGCCATGAGCAAGTGGAGCCGTCTACGTGCATTGTATACATGGTGTGCACGTTGATTATGGATCTGGAAGTAGGGGGTCATTAGATCTGCCATCTACGCATGTTAAAACTTCATCTACGCATGTTAAAGCTTCGTCTACGCATGTAGACTTTGCTCGACACAGCGTTTCGGAGTTAGGGGCTTATAAATACCCCCAACCAATGCATTCTCAACATTTACTCCTCTCAACCACCGAAATTACTCTAGTGATCAGCTCTCTTCCTCACCCATTGCTCTTCCATCCATCATTTTGCTTCCTTGAGGTAAGAAACGTCTGATAATCCCTTCTCTCTGTCATTTTTTGCTTTGCATTTACTCATCTAGGGTTTTACCAAAATTGAGTGTTGGGTTCAGATCTGTTCTTTCTGTGTTTAGGGAAGCTAAACGTTGTTAGATTAGGGATGTTTAAGGTTGAAATCACAGGATTTTAACTTCAGTTTTGGGAGATTTTGTACTTGAACGAAATGGGTTTATTCTGAACTAGGGATTCGGATTTTGGTGAATTTTTTGTTGAATTTGAAGTTGTTTTTGTTGTATAATGTCAGATCTGAATTAAGAATGCTTGATTTGAGTTGAGCTTAGTGATTGGACGAATCATTCATCATGGGTCCGAGAAATCCGAATTGAGGGTGAAGAATCATAATGATTCTGAGTTTGATTATCAATATAGATGTTAGATTCATGATTAGGAGGCCAATTGTAGTCTGTGTGAATGATCTGTCAGTCGGGTATTGATCGGATTGAGAGTTGGTATATTTTTAGCTTCCGACGCCGTCGAAGTTTTGATGGCATTTTTATTGCATGCATACATTCGGTACCGTCAATGTAACATTCCATCCATTCTGGTTAGGATTCCGGTAGACTAAAGATCGAGTCTGGTTGATCTTGAAGGTAACATACACATTTGTCGAGGATTAGGTGTTATCGAACCTCGAGGGAAGTTCGATGCACGTGGAAAATGTGAAATGTTGGGTATGTGACTGGAGAGTGAACAACATACGTAGTAAGTTGAGTAAGACGTACGTTATCTAAAAAAGTAGCTTAACGTACGTTGTATAGGTACGACGTATGTTATTTGGGGCGAGGATGATCAACGTACATTGTATGAGAACAACGTACGTCGAGGTGTGTTTTCCTCGAAACAGTGGCTACTGCATGAGTCACCACATGCGTTGTGAGGCACAACGTACGTTATGCACCACCACAATGTACATTGTCACCTAATATGACATACGTCGCCTTTGAAAATGTCGAAACGGTGCGTTTTGATCTGCAGCTCTTAAAACGGACCCAACTCGACATACTTCGTCATTTCTCTAACATTTCTCACTCAAAACACTCTCAACTCGTCTGGATTTCTCCTACATTGCTCTCATGTTGTTCCTAAACAAATTCTGAGGTAAGAGTAACATCCTTTCATGGTTTTAAGCTCCATTTCATGCATTGATTCATAACATGTAATTTTGGCCGAATTTTTTTGTAATTCGAATTTCCTAATGCTTCTGAGTTAATGCATGTTAAAGGATGTTAGAATAGATTAGAGGAAACTTGTAGGAACATTATTCAAGCTTTGAATCAAATGATTTAGTGAATTTTTGGAGGATGTGGGTGTAGGTTTGAATTTTAAGGATTTTAGGATGATTCAGTGTTTGTTTGTAAATTCTGATGTTAGATTCGTGTTCAGGAGGTGAAATTGAGTCGGAATGTCAGTCTGGTTTTCTTGGAAATCGAGCGGAGCGTTATTTTGGCGTTTTCACAAATATTTTTCTGTTGCGAAAGAATTGGGGTGTTTTTGCAAATATTTTCTGTCATAGTTAAATTTGTAAATTTTAGAGAGTTAAGGGATAGATTGCGATTATTGAAATTTTAGGGACTGACTTGTAATTTTACGAGTCAAAGACTAATTCACAATTTCTGAGAGTTCGGGATAGAATTTGAGGATTCTGACTTACGCCACCAAGATACCTTGGGAACGATTTCATAAATTATCGAGTCTCAGGGACTAAAACATAATTTTACACTGGTCGGCGACCAAACTGTAATTTTACATAGATTTTGGATTTTGGGTCGAAAGTGACGGAATCACTTTCAGATTATATTTTGGGTCTTCACTTTCATTTTCATATCATGCATTTGGTATTGCCACAATACCACATTTTGAGAATTGTTTGGTTGCCTGTACAGCTCCTTGTGGTTGCCAGCACGAGCAGCTACCCACCAGTGGAGATTGACTAGTGACATTTGCTTGGACTCTCAGGTGAGAGAATAACAGGTTCAAACACATAAGCTGTCTTTTGAAATTTATTATGTTTTTGATGTGTTCGGCTTGCATATGAAATATGACTTAATAATAGTTTGGTTATTTAATAATCTGGCTTATGTGATTGTTAATATTGGAATTTGGTTTAATATCTGGTGTGTGTGTGTGTGTGTGTGTGTGTGTATATATATATTGGATTAGGAACACCTAGCTACGAGACAACGTAGCCTTTGGTATACCAATGCCCTGAGAAGGCTCAGTTACCAGGGTAATATGGTAGTCGTGCATCCCGCCAGACCACGTGCTCTGTTTGATCTGATGGGTGGCTCGACCCCCTTCTATTATCTGTCTGTTTTGGTCCCTATCCATCTCTGTTATATACTCTGGATATATACTTTATAATCTGTGTGTTGCATGCTATTTGCTCTGGTTGCGAAGGATTTCAAAAATTATTTTTAAAAGAATATTATTCGTAGAGTGTATACGTATGTAAACATATATTGCATGTGATATTTTTGAACGATTTCAAACCAGACTCTATGACGCAAGTATGAGGCGATCTGGAGTGTTATTCCTCACTGAGTTTTACTCACCCTCTAACATTTTCAGGTTGATTT
Source organism: Flueggea neowawraea (assembly GCA_948243855.1). Classification (NCBI taxonomy): domain Eukaryota; kingdom Viridiplantae; phylum Streptophyta; class Magnoliopsida; order Malpighiales; family Phyllanthaceae; genus Flueggea; species Flueggea neowawraea. Next base: position 3,682 of record CAODLS010276518.1, on the reverse strand, counting down.
GGAGTCGACACCTGTTCGGCGTTTGCATCTCAGTGAGGCATCTGTATATTTTGGTTAGTTGCGCCCTTTCGACTGGGCTCTTCTCCTCTGCTTAGAGCTCCACACTGATATCCTACTGGATTGTCGGGTTTTCACGTTTTGTATTTTGAAATACTTATTTATCTGTATTTTGTCTATTATGACTTATACTATTATACGATATTTTATTTTATTTTATTATTATATATATTTATGAGTTTTATTTCTTATATAAATGGTTTTAATAAAATTTGCTAATAAAAAAAGAATGGGTAGTTGTCTGTAACGCTGAGGCTTGGGTCGTGACAGTCATAGTACCAATACCTTATTCTAATCAGTTGGATGTGATTTATTTGTTTTAGCTTCTTGTGCCTATCGGCACGACCAGCCAGGTACTAGTGGTGCTTGATTGGAGTTCAGCCTGACTACCTGATGAGTGTGGTAGTAGCTTCAGACACATAGGTTTTGTCTTTTAGAACTTATATATTTTGATGTGTTCAGTCAATATCTGTAAACCAGACTAATTGACAATTGAAAATTATAAAGAAATCTGCTTATGTGTAATAATGAATTCAGTTATCAGTATGTGACATCAGTATCAGTCCTTTATCAGTACCTGTATTAGTTATATGTTGCATGTACTTGCTATTAGTATATGATTATATATATATATATATAATCTGTTGATTTGGGACACTCTACATATGGGAGTTATGCTTAGCGTATGGTATACCATTGGTCAGTTAAGGCCTAGTTACCACGATAGGTGGTAACACATGTGACTAGCCCAAGCACATGAGATCAGTTTACATCAGGTGGCATACCCACATCAATTCTATATCAGGTGGCTCAACCCACATCTGTTCAGTTCAGTTCCGTCCTTATCGAATATTCGGTATATAGATATATGTATATATATAAGTTTGGATCTACGCTAGTTGTATGTTGTTTGCTGAGGGTGCGAACGTTTTCAAAAATGAGATTTCAAAGCTATAATATACTTAGAGTGTGTACATATGTATGTAGTATATTGCGTGCGGTATTTGCTAAACATTTTCAAAACAGTATGTTTGATGCACACATTAGGCGATCTGGACTGTTGCCCCTCACTGAGATTTCTCACCCCCTCCTTTAATATTTTTCAGGTGCTTCTTGACTCAGCAACCATCCGACATTCAGATTCTCAGTGAGGCATCATTGATTTGGTTAGTTGATGCTTTTTTGCTCGGGCTCTTTTATTTTGATAGGGCTCTGCACCAAATGCTAGTGGGTTACTAGGTTGTATTTTGATTTTTGGGCATTGATTTTACTCATCTATTATTTGTATATTTATATATATATATATATATTTTAAATTTATTAGTTATGATTATACAGTTTTTCGGTGTATATATATATATATATATATCTGTATTCATTTTATACTCGCTTGTATTACAAATGATTTTCTGGGTAGTATATATGATTATCTGAGGCTTGTGCCAGATGGGCCAGACTTCCGGTTCGGATCATCTTGTACGCCGGTCATTGTCCGAAAACAGGTCGTGACATTCTTACTAATTGGGGGTAAACCTACAAAAACAAATAGTTTGGGGCATTTTCAAAAAAGATGTCCACCAATGTACGTCGGCCATTGAAAATCCTACTTGACACCTTTCTTTCACTTACCTCACCATATATAACCTGCTATAAACATTGTCTCTAACCTTACATACATTAAGCTCTCATTTGAGCACCCAAAACAAAATAAACATTCCTCTCTCATCGTCTTGATTCTCCATTGATCAAGTTTGATTCTTTATGCATCAATCAAATCGATAACTATATGTTTCCTTTTGGTCAATTTTAATTAGGTTTACAAAAGAAAAATCAAACTATTTTGTTAGGTACAAATAATCAAAATGTAAGAACTCATAAAATCTTTAAATCTAAAATGTCTCAGCATTATAAACAGAAAAACACTAGCAATAACGAAATATAAAAGACACACTAACAATGAGAATTTATACTAGGAAACACAGAGGAAGATTCTTTCGTGCAACAGTACTGGAAAAACATGAGATGTACAAGTAAGAAATCTATCCATGAAGAATGTGATTTCTTACAATTCGTTACTATATCAATTTCTTATTATCCCATAATAAGTGTATCATTCGATACAGCAGGGTATCTAATACCTCACGCATCTTAATATTTATAGACCAAGGTATTGTGGACATTGACAATGCATCTCTGAGTTTCAAGTGGTTTAGGTTATACACTTGACCAATTCACAATTCATGAGATGTACGAGTAACGGACTTAGAAGGCGTATGGTTTTTGAGCTTTGTAGCATTTTCCATCATAGTTCTCACCATATTGAGGAGAGTTTCATTTCTCCTCTTCGCTGTGCAGACTTTCGCAGAGTATAGGAACAAACTACTTATGTTCACTTCCCTTTCATCACACAAAAATTTGGACATTTCTTATAGACATTCATGACCTTAGTCGATGCACACAACTTTATTTGATTCTCATCTTGACTAACAAGAAGTAAGAACCAACTTGGCTATTCTTACTTATGAGAAATCAAATAGATATGATTGCACCTTCTACAATCATATATACAGGAGTGACGAAGCATTAGGCTTTAGCCCTGCCTTCTCATTCTTTTAACGTCATACATCAAAAGTGGATTAACAACAATGAAAATTCAGCTCAAAGTGCCTTTTGAAATGGATTCATCAATGCTTGCATTTAGACAACTTGAACTTACACAATTTTCTAATATTGGGACTTGAGCTAATCGATGTATTCAATTTTGCTAAAGTGTTCGAGTTACATGCATTAACTTCATATAATCCTTTATGATCACATGAAGTAGCAACAAATGGAAACTAAGACTTTCAATAGTAAGATCCTTTACCTAAACTAAGAAATAACTTTTAGTGCCAAAGTAGCTCCCCGCTCAAACATGTCTAACAAATACCATTATTGTTATGACACAAATTGAAGGCAAACTTCAATAAGGTTGCGACAAAATTTATTGCAAGAAAAGGTTCAGTTTTGCACAAGACTAACTCGCACAAACCAACACCTTCAACTCTTACTTTTGAGTTATTTCTTGCATGTTCAACCTGTTCCTTCTTAGAACTAGTTGGTGTTCAATGATGTCAGATCAAAAAACTCATTGGGAGGATCCTTAAGATTGAATAAGACGCCCGCTAACGACGAAATTCAAGTAAAGAACATTGAACAAGACAACTCTTATCACTTATGTGAGTTTGAGCTACATTCTCTCAAAGGTTCATCAGCCCATAGGTGATATGAAATCCTAATATGGCAATCCAAGAGGGGGGTGAATTGGATTTCTTGCTAAAAATAATATCTTGAAAAGCTTTTGCAAATATTTTTCAAATCAAAACAGTAGCTAAATCCAAAACACTACCACTTAATAAAGAACAAAAATAAGGAGTAAAATGATAGAGAAACAAAGCCCAATATTTATAGTGGTTCGGTCCTCTTTGACCTACGTCCACTCCTTTAGTTCACTAGAGAGTTTGAATCCACTATTCTTCCTCACTTTCGGGTGGAGGTAAAACTGTTTACACTCTCTTGTTTTTCAGGATCACAAGACAACCTTTTACACCTTGCTTTTTGCTGGTCAAAACAAGAAAACCACACT
>CAODLS010276500.1:0-10227 GCA_948243855.1 Flueggea neowawraea | reverse complement strand
ATTTGACTCGGGCTTTTAAACTTCGATTACCCGTTCATTTCAATATCATTATGGTTTAAATTGATGCACTTGTCTTTTGCTGATGATTAGATGATTTTTAGTAGTTGTCATAAGGAGTCAATTCAAGCTATTTTTCATACTCTTTTGCACTTCTCTGACATTTTTGGTATGCAAGTTAATGAACGAAAGAGTGCTATTTTTTTCTCTGGTACCAAGGATGAAGATAAGCAACAGATTTTGCATCTTCTGAGGTTTTAGAAGGAAGACTGCCAGTTAAATATCTTGGAGTGCCTCTCATTTCTACTAGATTGAAGAAGGAGCATTGTTCTATATTGCTTGACAGAATTAGTGGTCGAATTAATGGTTGGACAACTAAGTGCTTATCCTATGCAGGAATACTACAATTGATAGTCTCGGTCTTGTATAGTATACAAACATATTGGTGTTTTATTTTTATTCTTCCTAAATCTGTGGTTTCTGAAATTGATAGGAAGTGTCGGATTTTTTTGTGGTTAGGCAAAGAACATGGCTGAAAGAGTCTTGTTTCTTGGTCCTCTGTTTGTAAGCCAAAAAAAGAAGGTGGCTTCGGTATTAAAGACCTTATTTCGTGGAATAAAGCATCTGTGGGGAAGAAGGTCCGGGATCTTTTAGTGACTAAGAAATCCTTATGGGCTACTTGGATTACTAGGCAAAAGCTTAAGAAATTAAGCTTTTGGGGAATCACTAAGCCTATGGATTGTAGTTGGGTTTGGGCAAATCTTCTTAAACTTCGGCAGGATTTTCTACCTGGTTTCAGGTATACGTTGGGGAATGGAATTGACTTCTCCTTTTGGCATGATCCATGGCTTTCTGGACAGTCAGTATGTGCTACCTTTCCCCACATTTCTTTTGTTGATGCTGATATTAGCAAATTTGCTAAAGCGGTTGATGTTTGGAAACATAACATTTGGATTCTGCCTGATCCAATTAATGATGAAACTGAGATTGCTTGGAGGGAGATCTCTCGAGTTTCTCCTTGTGCACTCAGATCCGACAAAATTTCTTGGCAATTTTCTCCTTCTGGAGTGTATTCAGTCAAGAGTGCTTGGAATGCTTTTCGGCCAAAAGCCGCTATTGTTCCCTGGTATAAATTGGTTTGAGGAGCTGCTCATATTCCAAAATGTAGTTTTATGTTGTGGCTGGCTTTGCAGGGAGGTTAGTAGTGAAGATTAGGCTTGCCAATTGGTTTTTGCTTTCGGATGTGAAATGTGTGTTCTGTTTGCAGGGGCAGGAGACTATTGACCATTTGTTTTTTCAGTGCCCATTTTCACAAGATGTTTGGGACCAATTACTGCAACATTTTGGTATTAATTGCAGAATCTTACCTTGGAGGAGAGAACTCAGCTGGTTCTCTCGTAAAGCTAGAGGTAAATCACAGTTGAATAAAGTGCGATGATTGTTGTTTGCTGCTGTTGTGTATCGGCTGTGGAATGCTCGAAATGAATGGATTTTTCGGAAAAGAATTGTTAGGAAGGACCAAGTTTATAGGAAAGTAATAGATTTTGTAGTGTTCAAAGTTGAGTAGTTGTGTAGCTATTGATTTGTGAGTTGCTGAGTTTTAGTGTTTTTTTTAGTAGAGAGTCGTTGTTCGAGTATTAGTTTCTTCTATCTCTCTGTCCAGATTTGAGTCAAAGCTCGGTAGGAGGAGCTAAGACTTGAATGACAATTTCATTGTATTCTATACTTGTACATTCTTTGATCATGAAATATATTCTTTGATTCTTTACCAAAAAAAATTTAAAAAAATCTCATATGTCCCGCTAATTAATTAATAGATGTGAACAATCCGAATCTAGCCCTTTTTGTTGCAATCATTATTAGTTTCTCTTATAAGTACCATGGCGAAACAAGAAGGCATCAGCAAGCATATTTTGTGGTGTCACGATCATATGGGGCTATGGCTCCTCTTTGAGTGCGTAAGTTATTACTTGCTTATTTTGTATGTCATTGATTGGCTTATTCTTGCATTGGCAACATTGTTCATCTGGTCTAAGTTGGGCTCCTACATCAATGTGTAAGTTTTTATCTATAAATTATATTTTGAAATTAAATATATTCTATTTTATAAACGTTTTCTGAATGTGGGATTAAATACAATTATCAATGACACACAATTACCTTTGATGAAATTCTATTCAAATCATTCTGTTTTTATTTTAATTAGAATCATAAAGACTAACCGGAATTTTATTCATTTTTTGAGACAGGTGGTGACCAGATTTTTCAGAGATTATACTATCGAAAGACTTGCTTATGAAAGTTCTTCGGCAAAAATGCCAAATTATTTAGGATATCACAACTTTTAAGGATGTGGTATTTAGGAACTATTTGAAGAAATTTCTAATGGTAATTTATCGTTTCCTCCTAGGTTATGCAAACTCTACAGATTGCACATTGTATCCTACCAATGGCTCGAACTTCAATTTTGCATGTTGTTATGGACTTGTGGGTTGTCTTTGTTATTGGTTGCTGGTTTGGAAAAATGCTAAAACAACAGTACTTTTCTAGCAGATCCGATAGGCAAGCAAATGTGTAACCGTAGCTTTCTAATTGTGGAGGGCATCAATAACTGTTGCAATACATGAGACGCTATTAGAGAGATTGCATAGATTCTAGAGATGGAACTCTTATAAATGGAAATTTGATAAGACCTTGAATTATTGTAAGGTTGCCAAGAGTTTAAAACTTACTAAAAGGTCATTAGATATTTTATTGATTGTAATATGTTTGTTTTTTATCTGTTATAGTATTACGAAGCAACGAAACAAAAAATCAGTTTTGCTAAGCATTTTTTTTTACACAAATGAATAACAATTTTAATTTTGCTTCTTGATATATTACGAAGCATCTTTTTGAAATGAATTACTAAGCATTCGATTTTTGATATGGTTGCCACTTGCCACACTGATCAAATCCAAAGTTGCAACAAATTTTACTTTATCTGAAAATACAGGAAAATTCGTTATATATTTTTGAAAAAAAAAACTTTAAAGGAAGGATATGATAGAAAAGATTAGTCGCTAAGATCTGTATATAAAGGAGTTTGATTACATTGACTTCTTATTGAATTACATAAAATTTGTGTGTTTATCAAAATTAAAACAAAATCATATAACAAACGTAATTATTCAAAAATTGATAAAAATATGTATCATATGCAACGCATGCAAAAAAAATTAGTATAAAATAAAAATAAATTATAATTGAATGTATAACTCATTTTCTCCAATTTTTCTAATTTTATCGAAGGTAACCACTATACGCCATGTCATTATGAAATTATCGCAGTGCAAAACAGAAAAAATCGGCCATTCCTTCCCAAAATCCAAATCACGCCCAATTCGTAAAGCCTAGATTTGCTCTCTTTAGTCTCTATCGCCTCTCGTTGTCGGTCTTGCACCTCACTCAGCCTCTGTCTTCTCGTCACTCCGACTCCACTCCGACGCCACTCAGCGGCTTACTCAGCCTCTCTCTTCTCGTCGGCTCTCCCTCACTCGACACTCACTTCTTTGTTCTCTCTCTAGTCTCTATCGCCTCTCGATGTGGGTTTTGCAGTATCAGCCATAAGTTTCAGTAACTTGTTAGTTTTGTCAATTTTCCAAGTTTTATATTTTACTCCACCTTTTTTTTACCTTGTCATTTTTTTGGTTTGTATCTACCATTATAATGTTATTTTATTGTACATGCAATATGGAACAAACAAATATAAATATTAATAAAGACAAGTACTTAACAAATAGTTAAATAATACCTAGCTTGGTAAATATTAGCAATCAAAATTCTGCAAAAATAAAATATATACAACAATAGTAGTAGTAGTATTCAAGACATAAGTGAACGAATTCTAATGTTCCATTATAATGTTCTTTGATACAATTTATGTAAACGAATTCTAACCAGAATGAAATATACTTTTATTGTAAGAATTGAAACCTGTTTGCAACTTCTTCCGACAACGAAATTGATAAAAATGGTACAGGCTTGAAAGTTCCAACTAATAAGAAATTCTATAACTACAAAACATAAACTCTTTGAATTATATTACAGACACAAAATGAAGAAAAGGATAGATTACAGACACAGAAGCTATCAGCAAAAACCAAACCCCATAAACAAGAGAGTAAAGAAGCCAACATAACAGACAAAAACGAGATCATCTAACCGTTTGAAAGTAACAATAGCAAACTTGGCAAACAACGATCCAACGAATTCGCAAACAAATCGAAACATGGCAAAAATGAATCAATAACCATAGCAATTCAGCAAAAATAAATCAATAATTAATAACCATAGAAACTCCTGGTAAGCAACTAAAAAAATCAACAATCACAGCAACTCAAGAAGCATCAAATCATAGCGGCAGAAATAATCACAACAAAAAATTCAGCTTACATTACAATCACCTAGAACCGAGCAATAATATAAAAAATCCAATAAGAACAGCAAAGATCTGCAACAAGAAAACAGTCAATAAAAATTGGGGATTCTAAAATTAGAAAACATTCAATAAACAACAATAAAACACTCAATGGACAACAATAAATTATAACCCACCCACCCGAGACGAGGAGAGAAATCGAATCCACGAAGAAGAGGAAAATTGAAGAAAGAAAGGGGGTGACGAGGTGAAGATGAGAATGAAGAGAGGGCAGACGAAGTGAGGAAGACAATGGCGGGTAGGTTTTAGTCGAAGAAATTGAGAATTGAAGAAGAAGATGAGTGAGAGTGAATGCGACTAGTCCTCTGTTGACAAGTAATAAAAATAATTGTGAAGACTTTTTGGAAGTTTGAGTAAAAGAGAATTGTGCTGTTTTTTTTTTTTATTTATATAAATTTAAAAAATATTATTTAAAGTATGTAAAAATTACTAATTATAAAAATTTATGATTTTTTGAATATAAGTATATTTTCACAGATTTTTTAAAAATTTTAATTAAATATTTATAATTTTTATATATTTTTTAAATTTATAAAAGTCATAATTCAATACACTCAAACTTTTAAAGAGTCTTTAAAAGTCATAATTTAATATCGCATGACTTTTTAAGTCATTAAAATCATAATCCAATGCATTCATCTTAATTATTATAAATTTTTTATAATAATTTTTGTGTTCCTTGTTTATTTTAGTATTATGTATTATATTTTTAATTTAAATTTAAAATTTAATATTATTAAATGAAAATTTATTTATAATGTATTTTAAATATAATTTATGATGTGTATTTTAATATAAAAAAATTAAATACGTAAGATAGAAATTAATTATAGAAATTCTCAAACACTCATATCCAAACATTTAAATTTCATAGCAGAAAAATAAAAAATTACATTGATACGAATTAAAAAAAATCAATATAAAGTATAAACAATACAATATAAAAGAGAAAATATACCGACACAAAGATTAAATAATACAAAATAAAAGTTCAAGATTAACTAAAACATATTGTGATGTTTCATGAAATTTAAAATTATTTACGATGTCTAACTAATTAAATTTATATAATTAATTAATTCATAAAAATTTTTAATTTTAAATTATACAACATTATAAAGTTCCAAAATTATTATATAAACAGTAATAAATAATTAAAATTTTATTTAATTACATATATAACATATTAAAATAAAAGAAAGAATGAGAGAATATTCTATAGGTGTTGAATACTGTAGATGAAATAGTAATTAGTATTGAAACTACACAATTTTGTACAAAATTTGGTGCTAAATATTGAAGATTGTAATACCTCGCATTTTTCCAGACTAATTTTTCTGGTAAATTTTATTTCATTAAATAAAATTTTTTGTTAATTTCGTAGTCAAGGAAATGTATTTTACTTGTTTTATAAATTTTTATATGATTAAAATTTGTTGAATTTTATTAATTAAAATTATTATTTTTCAATTTTGCCTTATTAATGTAACATTCCATTTAATTTTGATTAATTATTTTGGGAATTTTGGGAAATTTTCTGATAAAATTCAAATTTTATTTTTTATGTTTGAAGAGTTAATTTTGAGTTTTAAATGATATTAGGGTGATTGTTGAAGTTTTGGAAATTTTGGAAATGGATTGAAGTTGATTAGTTAAGTAGAAATTGAGTGGAAAATTGGAAGGAAAAATCGGATGTAAAGTGGAGGGCGACAGATCGTTGGGTGTGTGTGTGGTTCAACTGTTTGTCGTTGGCTTTCTCCTTTTCTGTCGTCCGAGGAGAGCTTCTGTTGTCCGGTACTGTGCAACTCTGCAATTCCTATTCTGAAATCAAAATTTTCTACTGCCCAAGCTCTGCAACTTTCTTCTTAATTTCTGATTTCTTCCACCGCCTACATTTCCATTTATGTTCTTAAAGTAATCAACCCACTGCCCAAACTTTGATTTTTCGTTCTTAAAGTAATCAATTCAACGCCAAAAATTGCAGTCCCTTCTCCTTAAAAATCAGATTTCCACCGCCCAAAATTTGCAGTCACTTCTCTTTAAATATCAGACATCCACCGTCCAGGCTTCACTCACTTCCTTCATTGTTTTACATCTCTATCACGTTGACCTTCACCTCCATTTGGTTTCCATTCAATCTTCTCTTCAATCTAAGGTAGGAATTTAATTCAAGTTGATGCTTTGCTTTCATTTTCTGCAACATAAAAAAATTGTTTACTCATGAGTCGATGAAAATATAGCCACGGTTCTGGAATTTTTTTTTTTTCAGATTTGAGGTTGGAGTTTTGTTATATGTTAATAGACTTAAGTTGCAAATAACAAATAAGAATTGAACATGGTGATTAGAAGTGGAATGAGTTGAGAGAAACAAAAGCTTCGGTTTAGGGCATTATAAATGGAATTGAAATTGGGTTTGTTAAATGTTAGTAGATTTAAGTTGGAAAATAGGAGTGGAAGTTGTTCTCTATAATTAGGGGTGGAAATGGCCATCAAAAGATTTGTCATTTTGGAATGGATGTGGTCTGGACATACAAGTTGATGGAGAAATTGATTTCATGATTGAGTAAATTCCTTTGAAGTAAAATGCTGCTGAAACCGTGAATAACATGATTGGATTTTGTTAGAAAAATTATGAGTTCATGATTTAAGTCAATTTCTTTGGGTGAAATATTGTTGAACCGTGAAAATTCAAGTTGGAATTTTATCAGAATGCTACGGGTTAATATTAGGCTTGGTTTGAAGGAATTATAAAATTTAGAGTGCATAATTAGTCATGAATATTTTTGGACCATTGTAAATATTCTGGCATAAATTTGAATGTGATTCTGGAGAAGTTTTTGATGCACATTTGGGGAATAAGTTATTTAATTTAAGATATGCATAAGTCGGAAAAAAATTAATTAAATCGTGATTACGGAAAAGTTTGAAAATCAAGTAGTAATCTTCCATAAATTCAGGAATTGATTTATAAATTGCCGTAATTGGGAAATCAATTTGTAAATTTTTCGGAGAGTCTGATTTTCTAGAGCGATAGGTCCTCGATCGAAATAGAATTTTTTTTAGTGACGTCGATGGTTTTGGATTTGTATTTGCATTTCATACATTTTCGTTAATGCCACAGTACTAGTACCACATTTTGATGTCTGTTCTGATTTTGTCTGTTTCAGTTACCTGTTCGTGCCATCAAGACCAGCCTTCGACTAATGGTGCGTGATTGGTCTTTCTTGCTCTGGACTACCAGATGAGTGGGATGACAGCTTTAGACACATAGACTGTGTCTTCTAAAATTATATTAATTTTGTTGTGTCTGGATATTTTTCTGTAATTTGAATTATTAAAGGATTGGCTAAAATAAATTTGACATACGTGTTAATAATTATTCAATATTCTGAATTTTTCTAAAATTTGATATACGTATATTTTTGTAAATTAAAATCTGCTCTGCATGCTTATTTGAATTATTATTATTTATTATAATACTCTGGATAAAGGACACCTAACTACGAGGTAGCGTAGCCCTTAGTATACCATTGTTCTGTCAAGGCCCTAGTTACCAGGTAAAATAGTAGCCGTGTGTCCGGCTAGACACACGTACTCTGTCTGATTTTGTTTAGTGGGTTAGACCACAACGTCTGTTATTATCTGATTCTGTATTTGGTCTCTACTTTTCAATGAGGCCCCGTTGATCGTGAGTGTTCTTTTGGTCGGGCTTTGTTTTACTTTGCAGTAGAGCTCCATGTTGAGATTCTATTGGGTTTTTTTTGGTTATTTTTTATTTTAGTTACACTGATTTACCTAGTGTTATTTTGATAGTATCTTGATGTATTTCTGTTTTGGTATATCTCACTTATATATCTTATTATATGTTTTGAATTATATTTATTATATGCTTTAGTTTGATAAATGTTTTAAACTGAAGAAATGTGGGTAGAATGTTTGATTCTCCGAGGCTTGTGCAAGATGGGTCGGGCTTTCATAAACGATTCGCCTTGTACGCCTGCTATGGTCCGAAAATGGGTCGTGACAGAGATAACCTAGATTTGTTTGGATCATAAATAGGTTGACACATCCATGACATGATATGAGAATATGTCATTAACAGATTAACATGTTTAACTCATTTACGACACGAATCCCGTTTAATTTATATATGTTAATATGTCACGTGTCAACATCACACATTAAATATTAAATAATATTTTATTGTTAAATTTAACTTATAAAGTCATGTTATTTGAAATTATTTTTGAGTTTTATGTGTTATGTGGTTATATTATCGAGATTATATTAGATTTGTACTGTTACAAAAAATTTTAATATTTTTCACCTAATTTTTTTTTACTATATGGTTTACATATAATAAAAATGTTGTTAAAGGGGTTTTACAAGTGAAACGTGTCTAACTTATTGTGTTGTGTCAAGTGACCCTTTTAGTTAAACGTATTTAATCATGTCGTATCGACACTTTTAATTGACAAATTGTGTTTGTGTTCCAAAAACTTAACACAATTATTAATTGTGTCATGTTCGTCTCATGTGTAATCATGTCAAAGAGACAGATCGATATGACACGAATTTGACACGCAAACACGAATTGCTAGCCATAAAAATTATAGCCCATTAAGCCTCCATTGATGTCAAAAATTCCTTCTTTTTCTCTCTCTAGTTATTGCCATAAAATTATTTGAATTTTATCTCTCTCCATTTCAATTTTATAGACATGATTTCCATTTTAAGTATCTCAAAAAATTATTATTCCTTTATTCTTCATTCCACTCATCTATATCTCTATATACTTATATAAATCTATAAAAATCTATATATACTTATATAAATCTATAAACATTGGACATATATACTTATATAAATCTATAAACATTGGAACTAAATTATATATTTGAAAATATAATAATTTCAAGATAAAATTTATTGCTATTTTCTATAAATAAAGTTAATTTATAGTGTTTTTTGATCAAATAACATCATTTTACATATTTCATATCAGTTGTATGTTTCTACTTCTCAACTAAAATGAGTGGTAGTGAAATTGTTAATTTAATTTATTTAAGAATAGAGATAATAATTAAATATATTACAAATAAAAATATTTAAATAAATTGCTATTTTTGAAAAGAAATTAATATTAAGATGAGGAAAAACAAGTAATATTGAGAAAAAACAAGAGCAAAAAAGAAAAAAAAAGAAAAGCAGAAGCAAGTGGAGGGATTAATATCACGACCCGTTTTCGGACCATAACTAGCGTACGAGACGAATTGTCTAAAGGAGTCCGACTCATCTCGCACAAGGCTCATATAATCAAAAACTCTACCTATTCAATCATTCATAAAACATTTTTAGTAAAATATTAGAGGAAAATCCTATACATTTGTATGGAAATAATATTTAACAAAATATATTATATATAAAACATTTACAAAGCGAACTAGTTGTAGATTAGTATACAAAAACAAAACATAGACCCTATAACCCAACAACACATCGGATGTGGAGCTCTAATACAAATGAAGTAGCCCGGCCAAGAGGCACTACTAACCAAACGCCAATGTCTCACTAGGCGTAGATGCAAAATGTTGTCAAGTCCAATCAATCTGTAACAGGAAAACAAGGCAACACGGAAAAATAAAGGAGTCAGACCCCAGTGAGGGACAACACTCCAGATCGCCTCATATGTGCCTCACAAAGACTGGTTTGAAAACCAGTTAAAAACTATCACATGCGGTATACGACAG
>CAODLS010276439.1:0-11513 GCA_948243855.1 Flueggea neowawraea | reverse complement strand
AAATATCGAGACGAATTCGTCGCAATTTGGTGTCGAAATTGTTCCGTCGCAAAACGATCAATTTCTTGTAGTGTTAGCTCTTGCTTTTTTTTTTTGTGTCTTTCAGTTCTGGCAGCTTCATATTATTTTATCACTTGGTTCTTTTGTGTCTTTCAGTTCTGGCATTTTGAGTTCTTTATTGATTCGCATCGAGTTCACGGTCTATTGAGGTACATAAAACACATGAGTTTGTGACAGTACAGTTGTTACTGTATCCTTATTGTTTCTGGGTTGTGCTATGATGATGATGATAAGAGGATGAAAACTTTTGTTGTCAAGGTTTCTTCTTATTGTTCTCGATGAATCTTAATTTTCTAAATCATTAGTTACTCTAATTAACTACTTCTTATTCTAATTATATTTGCTGTTCGTTTTGACGTGTTTGATGGTTTTGATGCTGGCTGGCTTGCTTTATGTGAATTTGTTATATTTCCGTAAAATTGAGTTAGACTTATAGGCTACAAATATGTTGATTTATAGTCTCCTTTTCCCGGAACCATTAACTATTTATTTATTATTTTACTAATAAATGTTTTCACTATGTAGTTTTTGGAAAAATGTCAAGAAAGTACACCGCCATCAGCGACTTGGTGCCGTCAAATGAGATGTGGAAAATTAAATTACGAGTCCTGAGGCTATGGAAGGTCCCTAAGTACGACAAGAAGAATCAATTTAAAGAAATTAGCATGGTTTTGATTGATGACAAGGTAAATAGTTATTGCTCTACTAACCGTACCTTTAATGCTTTTACACATAAAAGAATCGTGTTGTACCATACAATCCAGAGTTATTTCTGAGGTATGAAACTCATATAAATGTTGTCTGGTGCAATCAAAATCGAGCTATCAAATACTTATTCAAATTTATCAATAAAGGAAACGATCGAATCACCACAACTTTTTATGAAAGTGGCAACAATAGTGAAAATGGCGAAATGTTGGATGAAACCAATATGTATTATAATTGTAGGTATGTCTCTCCATGTGAGGTTGTTTGGAGGATTATAGGTTTTCCTATTACTCATCGGGAACCAGCAGTTGAACGATTGAGTTTTCATCTTCCCGGTGAGCAAACTGTTATATTCAAGGATGATGACCCGATTGATGATGTTGTTAAAAGATGTGGTGAAGACACTTCTATGTTCTTACAATGGATGAAAGCTAACAAGGAATATCTTGAAGCAAAAGAATTGAAATACGTCAAGTTTCCTCAGAAATTTGTTTGGAAGGAAGTTGAAAGTTGTGACGATGTTAGAATTGGCAAGAAAAAAACTAAAAAGGCAACGTGGAATGACTGTTGGGAGGATATTTCATGTCCAACCTGGTGTTGGTGAATTATATTACCTTAGAATTCTACTTAATAAAGTCAAAGGTCCAACTTGCTTTGAAGACATCAAAACTGTGGATGGAATACAATACCCAACATTTAAAGAAGCATGTTTTGCATTAGGGTTATTGGACGATGATAAAGAGTACATTGATGGGATAATAGAAGCTTCTTTCTGGTGTTCAGGGCATTATCTAAGAACTCTTCAAATTGTATGTCAAGACTTGAAACAATATAGGAAAATACTTGGCACCTTTTATCAGAAGACGTTATTTGCCATCAACGTAAAATATTTAATAATCCAAGTATGTTTTGACATAATTTTTATGAGTTAAAATTTTTAAATATAATATAAAGAAATACATATAGTTGTTTATTAATTTTTACATGTGTGTCATTTTATTAGATTTGCAAATTTCCGGCAATCAAATGAAAAACTATGCATTTGCCGAAATAAAAAAAAGATATTGAAGCGAAGAGGCAGAAGTTTGAGATGTTATCCTCCAATGTCGTATCCAGATTTATCATTGTTAGGCGCAGGTAGGAATAGGTTAGTACAAGAGGAGCTTTCTTATGACAGATTGTCGTTGGAACAAGAGTACAAAAACCTTCTTTCATCCTTAAACGAGGAGCAAATGAATGTCTTTGAAACTATCATGGATGCAGTTGGAAAAGATAAAGGCGGAGTTTTCTTCGTGTCTGGATACAGAGGTACTAGTAAGACATTCATAAGGAGAACTTTGTCTTTTGCTTTGAGATCAAGGGGAGGAATTGTTCTTAATGTAGCATAAAGTAGTATAGCAGCTCTTCTTATTCTTGGTGGTAGGACTGTTCATTCTAGATTTGGCATACCATTGTCCATCAATGAAGATTCCACGTTCAATATCTATCAGAAGAGTGACTTAGTTGAACTAATTGCCAAAACTCGACTTATCATATGGGATGAAGCACCAATGGTACACAAACACTATATTGAAGCATTAGATAAGACGCTCAGGGATGCCTTAAGGTTTACAAGGCCTAATAACTTGCACGTACCTTTTGGTGGAAAAGTTGTTGTTTTTGGTGGAGACTTCAGACAAATATTGCATGTAATTCCAAAAGGTAGCAGACAACAAATTGTGTCAGCCGCTTTCAATTCCTCATATTTGTGGACATTTTGCTAGGTTTTAAAATTAACTAAAAATATGAAATTGCAAACTGAAAATACAAATATAGATGTTGATTAGTTGAGATCATTTTCAGAATGGATTTTGAAAATTGGTGATGGCAAAGTGGGCAAGGTAAATGATGGGGTAGTCGATTTTCATATACCAGATGATATACTTATTCAAGATGTTAATGATCCGTAACAGGGAAACAATAAAGGCTATGATTAGATATGTCATGAATCATGTAGATGAGTGATAGTGAGAGTGATAGATTTGTTCTTCTTATGAAGAATGATATCTCTTGGCTACTTGATGAGTGAAATTGATGGAATGTATGCATACTCGAATGAATTGATAAATCAATTTATCAATGTCATTTGTTATATCAATCTACTTGAGATCAAGAAACATGCTAAGTAATATAAGGTTGACATGTGACCATGCCTTATGCTTAGATGAGATATCGTGTGACAAAGTTCTAAATATCAGAATGTGAAAGGTTAACTCGGATCACCGACATCCGCTCGATTTTAGGTTGCCATAATATATTATTAGATACCGCTTATGGACTTTGGGCCCAAAGGTTTGGGACAAGGCCTATTGCCAATTTTGAGTGGGTTTATTGAGTCATACACAAGAATGAATTAGATTGGTTACAAAGGTTCTCTCTTTATGGTGATTGAATTATTAAGATGATTAATTTGAATAATCAATAATAATTCAGGGTTTTATGATTTATGTGTTAAATAAGATTTAATACGTACTCCATTAATGTAATGAGCTTTTAATATAAATCACTAGTTATTAAGGTTATGGGTATTTAATTATGTGTGATATAATTCGGCCCATATGACTGGTTTATTAAATGATAATGTATCATATAATTAAAAGCTCAATAACATTAATCAAACCCATTAGAATTTCGGCACAACCTAACCTAATTAGCAGTGAGAAAATTCGGCACACTCATCCTAATTAGGAGGAATAAATTCGACACACACCACCTCTCCTATTTTTTAGGAGTCTCTTTCCTTGTGTGACAAGGATCAAATTCGGCACATGCATTCTTAATTAAGAGTTTTATTCTTGTGTAACAAGGAAAGATAATAAAACCCTAATTTAATTAGGAAGTGTTTATTCTTGTAGGACAAGAAAAACAAATCCTAGTGTGACTAGGATTATAATTCGACACACTCCTTCTTGTATAGGACAATGAGAGAGAAATTTTGGCCTGCTATGCACCTATTTAGGTCTCCTCTTATGCCTATAAATAGGGTGCACTCCTTGTCATTCAAAGCATGGCTTGGCCGAATTAGTGAGTGTCACAAACAAAAAGTGAAAATTATTTGTGAGCTTTTAGACTAGAGATTCTAAAAGGGTGCTAGTACACTCCATCCGATCGAACATTCAAACTTTGGATCTAAGGTAAATCTTCTAACCATAATCATATATGTTGATGTACATGGGTCATTGGGGGAATTCGATGCTTAAATTTTTTGTTATTTCCGCTACACTGATTAATTATTAATGTCATAAACAATCCGCGAATTCCAACGGTTTACACATCTCATATTTTCTGAAATCTCATTTGCTCCTTTTTTGCTCCTTTATTTAATTAGTGAACTCAATGATACCATTGTAGAAGCTCAACTAAGGACGAGAAAAGTGTTGCCTTTACTTCCAATCGAGGTTGCAGTCGAAAGATATTTGCAATCAAGTAATCCTTTGCTTTATACTTGTATGTTCTTTCCCCTTCTTTTATATAACTGCTATCCTATTATTTAAAAAGTTACAAGGTTTAAATTTTCAATTCAGCATTTCTCCATGTCCATTTTTAGACTTGATCATTCTATTTCTAAGACTTCTCTTAAATTTATTGACTTAAGCATGTTTTGACCTTATGACCTATGTTTCTCTGTGTACTTATTACAGGGATTCAATTCAAATTTGACTAAACCAGTCAACAGCTTAGGTAGAAGTGGTCAAATTAGAGAAATGGAACATAGATTGCACCCGGAATTAGCAGAACCATTGAAGAAGCTATGTGAAGTTGAAAAAACAACTATTGTTGTTCTCAGTGGAAGCGACATAACATTCCTAGATGGTGTAAAACCAATAATATATGATACAATAGCAGAGGTTGGTTCTTCTTCCTTTTTTCATTTGTTCCCATTTATTGCAAATTGCTTCAAATGTTTTACTTGATTGTTTATGTTTCATAGGAAGCCAAATGGAGGAGAGGAGAGAGGTCAAATCATTCTCAATGGAGAAACTATGATGATTTAAACTATGATGACTGTTTATGTTTTTTGTATTTATAATACCATTTATTCTATTTGGGATTTAATTTTATGTTATTGTAATTTATTTGTATGTTAAAGAAATGATAAATAGGATAATGTTGTATTTAAATTGAATATTATTGAAAAAAACTCCGAGAGCCGAACCAATTGAACCGACCCAAATCTCCAAATCTTTGAACCAAATCGAACCGAAAATTCGGAGATTTTGGTTCGAAGATTTGGGTCGGTTCTGGTTCTGAAGAAAACCAAATCTCCGAAAATCGGTTCGAAAATCTCCGACCCGAACCGACCTATACTCAACCCTAGGTTGCCTGCCTCAGCACTGGCCAACACACGTCGAAGGCAATGTGCTTCACACGTTGAAGGTTGTAACACCTCACTCGTTTTCGACTTGGTTTTCTGTGGTATTTGTTCATTTCTGATTTGATCCTTGGATGTTGTGATGATAAGATGTTTGATGATGGTTAGAGGATGTATTTGCAAGTGTTTAGGTGTTGTGGAACCTTAGGAATGATCCGGTGCATATGTCGAAGTGAAGGAAGTTGATTAGAGCTCCACACAGGAATGCTAGTAGGTTACTAGGCGATTTTGGATATTTTGACACTTGTATTCATTTACTAACTCTTGGCTTATATTTTGGTATATACATTTTATTTTGATATTTTTTTTATATAAAAGTATATTTTGTTACAAAATGTTTTATAATTTATATGTTTTTTAATAAATGATTTAACAAATGAAAAGTTGGGTAGAATATTTGATTCACCGAGGCTTGTGCGAGATAGGTCGTACCTCCAGTTCGGTTCGCCTCGTACGCTGTTCATGGTCCGATTTCGGGTCGTGACAAAGACGATATGTGTCTCTATCATCTTATGTTTGTCTTCAACCTTGTTTGAAGGTGGTGTGTGTCCCACTGGCAACAACACATCTTCCTTGCATTACTTAATCGTCGAAATCTAATCTATCTCTTTCATTTTCCACCATAAAAGCTACTCTATAATTAAAATTAATCAAAAAATATTACAGAAACCCATAACTACCTTAAAATATAAACTTTAATGTCAACTTACATCAGAGCTCCCACCTTTAGACATTTTCAAACCAACATTCATAAACCCACGTATAACTGACCTAAAAGCTCTAATTTTTTGTATCAAAATGTGTTTGAAATGTATCAAAAAGGGTGAAGATATTACCTTTGACATCAGAATAATCAAACTCCAAAATACTTGGTCTTGCTGTCACCTGTAACCAAATTAAAATCAAGCCACAAACTAAACAAAATATAATTAGCGTTAAGCAAGGGTTGATTCCATGATGAGTTGTTTGTTTATCATAAGCTAGCAAAGATCAATAAAACGTAAAATTGGTGTTTTTGTTGACATAAACAAACTGAAACATAATAAAAACTAACAGTACTGAAAACCTTACCAAGTAGAAATAAAATTATCAATCCATCAAAAACAACCCTTGGTTTACAGTCGCTTCCACCAATTGAAATATATTGATCATCAATACTTAAGACTGTCAATTAAATCATTCAAACATTCATTGTGATATATTCTCAAAGTGTTTCCTTAATATTTATTTTCTAAAAACATGTATTTCAAAAAATTCTTGATAGTTAACAACCTTAGGCATGATCTTAAAGTTTGATCAATAGTTAGCCTTAAGAACAGAAAGATTAACGAACAGGACAATGCGACATACGATGCCATATTTAATCCAGATGAATATTTTTCTAGAGAATCTATGATTTCTGACGTAGCAAACACAAAAATTCTTAGTTGCTACATATTTACGTACACATTATTCAACCTAGCAATAAACTATCTCAATCAATTAACTAATTGCTCATCTTAGTAATCAATCAAAACAGTCATGAAAATAAATCAAAAGAACATTCAATATTTTACTAGAAAAAAATCAACTGCATTAAAAACAAATGTCTCACTTAATAAGTAGTTCAATGGATTCTATTTCCTTCCATCAAGAGAAAAGAAATCATCCACGAAAATAAGTTACATAACTAAAATTCTGCTGTGTTCTTTTCTTTAGAACTTGGAAAAATTGTTTCTCTCCGAGCGCTTTGTTTTTCAACTTCCTATCCCTCATAAGAGGAAAAATGTGGACTGTCAAAAACAAAGTCTAACCACCCCCACAACAAATTGGTTTCTTCAATTAAAACTCAAATTATCCCAAAACAATAGGAATACAAATTCAATTACAGATTAGCTTGATGTTCTAAATAATAGGTCCAAGACCGCTCTTGCTGCCAACTTCACGTCTTTGCTTTCTTTAGCTCTTGAAATGTACTTAGCTGCTTGAATTGACTCCAAATATATTTTCAACTTCAATATGCCAAAGACCAAGAATCTCTTAAGTTTAAAGGCATCAATTTTCTAATGCGAAGGAAATCAAGTATATAAATAAACATAAATTTATAAGAGATCAATCCTCCTGAATTTTCTCCTCCAAATCCTTACTAACATAAAAAAATGGTTTATAAAGTTAACACCTTCAAAGTTAAAAAAAAATTCAATCCATTATATCTAAAAATTGGGAGCGATTTTCACTTATCAACTTACCTTAGCTTAGTCTTGGGAGGGATTGGGATTGAATAGAGATGGAAGGATGAAAACCTGTTTCAAAATGATCAAGTTAGGGTGGGGTTTTTGTTAAGGGACATACTTGTTATAAAAAGGGAGTGTTTTGGATGGTCGAAGGTTAAGAAGAGGGTTAGAAAATGGGTTTATAAATTTTAGGCTCCAATATAAAGGTCGGCGCGCATCGGCCACACCAATTTCTTCCATTCGCATCTCATATTTGATACCAAACTTCCTCTAGACTGATTCTCAATTGCATAATCATCCTTAAACCTTTGTCGAGGCCCAAAAATTAAAAAGTCAATCTTGGTTCCTATCTTCAAATCTAATGGAATCAAATTGAAACGGTGGTCATTACATTTAAGAAAATAATTTTGGTAATTACAAAAACACCATAATAATTAAATAATTAATTCTTGTTGGATCGTGTGTGATCAACAGTAAGACCCTTTTATGTTTTGATGATGAACAAAATGTGAAAAAGTCAAAATAGCCATGTTACGTAGCAAAACTAGGAGTTAAGCATGTAAGGAAGCTCTAAGATGCAAATGAAATGTGCTACAAATGACTTGCGTACGCAAGGCAATGACTTGCATATGTAAGGTGTCATTTACGTATATCAAGAAAAGGTTGCATATGTAAGGAAGCATGAAAATGGAAATAGAAGCTGTTGGATCATTTTGGACCAAGATGCGTACATAAAGATCAAGTTAAGTACATAAATGAGGCATTACGTGTTGGACTAAAGGTGGTCAACATTGAGATCCTTCTAAGTTTTGATGATGAATAAAATGCAGAAATTGATCAAGTGATAATCAACGTACCTGAGCCTAAATGTAACGTATGTTAGGATGCTTCATGTATGTCAGGTTAAATAACACGTACATGAGTGAGTTCGTGATGAAAAAAATGGACGTGACTCGAAACAGAAGCAACTGGGTGGATTGAAAGCAATGAATCACGTACGCAAAGAATAAAGTCACGTACGTCAAGACATGCCACGTAAGTCAGTGTTGGACGCGTACGTGAGAACATAACTAAAAAACACGGGAAAACTGAAGCCTTCAAACATTTGGAGATATGAAGATACACGTAAGTCAGACATGAAATGTCACGTAGTAATCCAGTTAGGACAAAATACAGATTTGATCTCAGAGTATATACGTTTGCATATCACGTGGATCGAGACAAATAGTGCAAGCAACGATCATGTGTTGATTGATCATGTACGTGAGAATTAAGGTTCACGTACGTCAGAATAAGTTCATCCACATAAGTCTTCAGTTCAGGTACGTAAGATACTCCGGATGAGAAATAAACGCTACTTGATGGTTCAAAGGTTAAGGTCACGTACGTCAGAAAATGGTCACGTACGTGAACTGGGAATTTTGTGATGATCAATGTATGTGAAGCATAATGTCACGTGCGTGTGCTGGAGATGTTTCAGGTCACGTCACTAAGAATTGTGTCACGTACATGAGAATGCTCTACAGTGCATTAAATGTGATCCATGCCGGATCACAACGGCTATAATTCGTCTCACAACGGTCCTAAATCAAGAGAAAAATATAAATACATGTTTGGGAAGCCAGAAACAACTCTTACAACACTTGGGCATTCATTTCTAACAACAACCAAGCATTAATGCATTGATTTTCTCTCTCTTATTAATACAAGTGTATTGTTCATTCAATTATATCATTATTGCTTGTATTACTAGATCATTTATAGTTGGTTAGTGTTTGTTAAACACATTTTAAAGAGTGATTATGAGTGAGATCAAAAGGTAGATCCTTAGGTTGGTTTTTATTCTTGAACATAAATCAAGAACATTATAAGAGTTCTCACTTAGCAAGAAAGTGAAATTATAATCTTGTGAAGATTGTTAGTGGAAATCCTAAGTGGTGATACTTAGGTAGTGGACGTGGGCATCGAGTTTAACGAACCACCATCAGTTCTTGTGTTTTTTCTTTTGCTTACAATTTGTTTTTGAAGAAAATTCAAAGCTACTTATACCACACTATTCATCCCCCATTCTAGTGTGGCAATTGACTATACAATTGGTATCAAAACTTGGGCTCTTATTTGAAACGGCTTAACATCCAAAGAGTCAAATATCCGGGATGACTTTGAATATTGGAACACACACAGAAAGTTGTTTGATACATCATCCTCCTTTCTTTGATGGTTCCAACTTCAACTCTTGAAAAAAAAGATGTTGGTCTTCCTTCAATTCTATGATATAGATACTTAGAAGGTGATTGTGCTAGGTCCCAAAATTTCAAAGAATCAAGATGGCTCAATCAATGAGTATAAAAATTTTGGTGAGGAAGATTGGAAGAAACTCCATTCAAAATCTAAAGCAACTCAACTCTTATATTGTGCATTGAATTCGGAAAAGAACAATAGAATTTCATCTTGTGAAAATGCTAAGGAGATTTGGAGATGTTAGAGGTCATATAGGAACCACTCAAGTCAATGAGACAAAGATCAATATGCTATTGTATGACTATGAATTGTTCTCAATGAAGGAAGTAGAAAGCATCACTAGTACGCTTGATCGATTCTCCAAAATCATTAATGATCTTGCTTCTTTTGGAAAGCCAATTTCAAGTAGTTATAAAGTAAAGAATATTTTGGGGTCATTGCCAAAAGAATGGGATGCAACAGTTACGACTATTATAGAGTCGAAAGACTTGAAAAAAATGGAGTTTAGTGCTCTAATTGGGTCTCTCATTAACTATGAGATTGTGTTGAAGAATAGAAACTCCAAGGCTAAACTGAAATAGAGGAATCTAGCCTTTAAAGCCAAAGAAGTGAGTAGTAATGATGAAGAAGATGAACAATATGAAGAACTTGCCCTCTATGCAAAAAAATAAGAAGATACAAATCCTTATTGCAAAGGAGGAAGAGGGATATGAAGAAAGGAACTAAATATGACTTCAAGAAGAGCTCATCCTATAACAAATGATGATTCTTGCTACAAATGTGGCAAACCGGGTCATTATGCTAAATATTGTAGAGTTCCCACCTCTAAATCACAATATGAGAGAAAAAATAAGAAAGAGGTCCTTATTGCTAGTTGGAGTGATGAGGAAGATGATGATAAAGTCAAAAAGGAAGTCAACCTTGCACTCATGGCTCAAAGCCACGACTCAAGTGATGAGGAGGATAATGAGATAAACAACTCTTCTTAATGAGAACTTGTTGATGCATTTGAGTCTTTAAACAATGACTTTGAAGATATTTTCAAGCTCAATAAAGTTTTGAAAAAGAAAAATGAGTCTTTGGAAATTGAAGATGAAACTTTAATTAATCAAATCAAAGAGCTTGAAAATAACTCCAAAGATTATTCAAATTGCTTGTTTGAATAACAAAAGTTGAGTGATGAGATTGATAGGTATCAAAAGGAATTCTCATATATCGTTAATAAATTCTCATATGGAAATGAAAAGTTTGAGAAATTTCTTTCATTACAAAGATTTTCATTGTCCAAACATGGTCTATGATGTGATCCTTTTGTTAGATAATCATCTTTGTTAAACAAGTTTTCAAACAAAAATGAAAATGATTCTTTGAACTTAGGATTGCCTAAATGTTATAGATGTTTGAAAGTTGGGCATAATGCATATTCTTGCTTGAGTATGAGAAGGACAATCAAGGTAAAGGAAATGTGGATTCCTAAAGGAACCATTCTTCCTAACTTGGTTCATATGGCTTACTTAAAATGACCCGAAGTTGCTTGGGTATCATTGAAACAAAACAAAAAATTTCTTTTGTAGGTGCAAGTCAAGAATAATGTATTGTCAAGTATGTGGTACATTGATAGTGGATGCTCAAAGCATATGAGTGGAGACAAAAGCCTGTTTGTTGAAGTCAAAATGAAGAATCATGGATATGTTATATTTGGTGACAACAACAAAGGTAAGATCATTGGTATTGGTAAATTGGGTAAATAACATTTTCCAACCATTGATAATGTTTATTTGGTTGATGGATTACAACATAACTTGCTTAGTATATCTCAATTGTGTGACATGGATTATGATGTTAGATTTGACTCATCACATTGCTCGATTTTGAAAGAT
>CAODLS010276427.1:0-11121 GCA_948243855.1 Flueggea neowawraea | reverse complement strand
CATTTTTCTTTTGTTAAATTTGTGGGTTATATAGTCTTTAAACCCACTGCTAACTAGTTTTTCTTTTTCGATTGGTTCCTTTTCTCTCTTGTTGAACAACTTCTGTTGTGTTATAATCTATTCTATTATTTCTTTTCCCATCAAAAGGCTAATGAATTTCATTGTTTTGTGACAGGGACATCTACACACTTACCGATTCTGTGACAATGTTTGGACATTCATCTTATAAGATGCACTGTTTAAGAACAAGGATACACAGGAGAATGTCAGTCGAGTTAAAATAGTGGCTTGCGACTCAAAGCTGCTCACACAGTGAGGTTTTGTGCCATCTCTCTCTTATTGTAGTAGATGGGGGATGGCAGGATGAAGTAAATCCCACTGTGCAATGAACATAAACACAGCCATCAGTCCACACAGCTTCAGTTATTTAATGAGGAGCACTGTATTTTCCTCATTTTAGTTGTTCTATAAAATGAAATACGTGTAGATGGAGAGGATTTGGTGTTAAATTGGAGGTAACATACAAACATCTTATTACGGTATTGTCAATGAATTGATTGCATTATGTTTTGCTTGAATCCAATCTAGAGATGCAAGCAAGATTTGCTTTTACTTTACAGCGAGCATGATATATTACTCTACTTATATGTTGTGTTTGACAACAAGGTGGATCATAATCGTGTTACGTCGTTTACATATTACACATAGTTACATAAACATAATAGAATTTATGTCAATTGTGCCGTTACTCTGTGGATTAACTATTGATGCTAAATTAGTTTGAGTCGAAACCTTCTAGCTTGCTCTATTAGGAAACATCTAATTGATTACCTCATCTATTTTCTGTTTGTGCCCTAGTTGGCTTTTATTTTAGATGACATAAATCAAACGTAATTATCTGCATATATCAAAATCAAAATCCGTTCAACCAAATTAATCTCAAGATGGAATAATTTAATCAACTGAGAACCTCAAAAATCAAAATGACCAATTCATAAATTTTGTGAAAAGGGAGGAAGTAAAGCTGTAGTCAGAATTAAGGAATAGAAGAACGAATATATGAACGAAGTTCAGTCTTGAAGACTAGGTCTAAGGGCACAAACACCGTAAAACTTCATTCATAGGTACAAATATCGAAATTTTTATTTTTTATTAATCAATTATCACACAGATCTAATGTAAATATAAGATACATAAACGATGCATATGGGAGCAATCCCATGATTTTTTTTTTCACAAAACTTAAATTTTGTCAATTTAATAATACTAATCAGATTAAATTAATACAAAAAGTGTTTATACTTTACAATGTAAATATCATTTGATAAGAATGCATCTGGCTGGTGCTCCCTCAGCACCAACCAACCTCAGAGGTAGGCAGTGGAGATCATATAATCCTGGTTTAATGTTGTCAAGTTTGAGGGCTTCGACAAGAATAATTTCCTGAAACATTCTCAGTATTTGTATCACTATTCTCCTTCATGTCTTTGAAAAAAAGAAAACGATTCATGAAATGTGGCCACATAGAACATGAAAACAAACAGAAAGCCACAAGGAATATGATTTGCTGTTAAAATGAATTTAAGAACCTGCAATTCATAAAACAGATTTCTTACCCGGCTTTTGAGAAATACAAGATGAGTTGGAACAGCATCAACATAGGCCCCAACAGACAAATAATCAAGTCCTACATTTGTCAACAAACAGAAAAATAATCTGATCAAACTTCTTGAGATAAGAACAACAACAAAGGGAAAATGTCAATTGTACTCATTTCACAAATTTGCTAACAACTTGTTTATGAGGTCCAAAGTGAAAAAAGAATCCGAGCAGTTTGAAAAATTTCAGTGATAACTGCAAAGAAAAGTGTTGCATGCATTAAATGCACGTAAAAGAATTCTAGTTTCTCTAGTTAAAGGAGAAGCTGGTCCTGAAAATTTCAAAGTCGTGTGGCTCTCAGTGGTTTGTGTATTGCATCAGTAGAAATGGAGTTGATTGTGAAGCGAGAGAACAAGTTCCATAAGCAGCAACGAGAGACACATTCTTTTATTCCGCTGGAGGTGATGTGAAGTTTGGGTCTAGTAAATCATAGAAGGAAAAAAAGTCTATGTATCATTAGGACAAGATTCTCTGAGCTTACCAACAACTTTAATATCTGTATTCTCAACCAGCCATTTTGCCCCATCTTCCATGAATCCAACATAGCTCGTGTCAAACTCCTTTTTTAGCATAAGCTTCCTGGAAATAGAATTTAAATTATAGTTCACTTCTAATTAATTAGCATTTATGATAAAACAGCAATGCAGAAGTACTAATTAACTATGGAAAGGCATTTATAGCTATTTTTTTGCGAATTCTTGAAGATAAATTAAAAAACACAAAAATATAAGTGTTCCTTCCACAAAATCATCCTACCCAGTTGAACAAACATTTCAATGAAAATTCATCACCAGACTTATATTTTTACACAAGCAAAAGTTTCATGAGATATGAGTTATTGCACAACTTTTCAACTCAAAATGAAAATCCAGTTATTTATACCATAAACATTCTACTTCGCCACATCTTTATTAATTAATGCACAGTTTATGGTCAAATCATCAACCGGTTGTAGTTTGCAGGGTTAGTGCATATGATGTTATCACATTGAGGATTTCGAACTGAACCTTAATTTATTCAACATAGACAATGCAAAACCATTGAATATACCATGAGCAGAAAAGGTCCAATTATGCAATAAATTCATGTAGAGTAGGGAGTAAATATGAACACAGAAGAAAATTCTAACAAAACTAATAATAAGCTTAGCTATCAATTTGTAAGTACCATCTTCAGAAATATTAGCGCATAACTTAAAGTCATTTATCTTCATTGCACATATTTGAGACAAAGATCCAAACTATTGTACAAATCAAATTCAAGAAGATATCAAATGTAATCTTTTCTTTCTTTGCATACAACTAACCAACTTGCACACATAGTTGACAAGCAGAGAAGGTGACAATGTGAAACTGCAGCCGTAATTGCTACATTAAAGATCATAAATTGAAAACAAAAAGAAAAAAGAAAAAACCTTACCTGTCTGTATTTAAAGTTCTGAAAAGCACTCGATGAACTCCCTTGGGAATTCTCAAAAGCTTCATAACATCAGCTGCAAGAAGTATAATTCATTAGAACCAAAACACATACCAAACGCAGGATATATGTGTTCTCATACATTAAAGTCACACAGCTTGATATTTGGATTTTAAAGTAAGTCAGCAATCCCACACCATCCATTGTTACTTAGCCATAACAACTGTAGAAACCTCTTGGTTCAAATACATATCATTCTTCTATTGTCAATAACACCCAAATGAGAGTAAGCAAATAACATTTCCTATCAAAAGAAAATTAGTTGTATGAGTAACACATACCAGTTATATTAGTATCTCTTGGAACATCAACTAAGAGTGCAGGGCCTGTAGCAGAAAAACACAAACAACAAGAAATCATGAGATGCACACATGAACAATTTCATGTGATTTTGATATGCCTTCTTTGAAATTCTTCAAAAAATTCATATGAAAATGAAAGATTTCCCATTTTATTTTCTGAACTCATAATCGATCTTGCGAATCAAAAGTGGAGATAATGAAGAGCTCTTTCTGCACATTACACACAACGAATATGTTAATTAAAAATTTCCCGCAGTAGTTTAGTCTGGGAATATTTACCGTTAAGAACCTCCAAGTCAAGCGAGTCGATATCGAATCCGGCGTCGTAATAACCATCGTAAAAGTGTCCCGGCGCATCCACGTGGGTGCCCGCATGCGCGAACAACTTGAACTCCGAGCCATTCGCAACCGATCCGTTCTTCATGCTCTTAACAAGCTGAACCACCGAACCAATCCCGTCCGTCGAGCCCCAAGACGGCATGTCGCTAACGTACCTGTGACTTATGTCGATGATTCTTCCGTGCACGTCAGTTCGCTTCGGCAAGGCAGCGCCATCGCCAGTGGCGAGTGGACCGCACGCGCCGTCGGTGGAGAGTGTGTGGTAGGCGTCGTTGGGTGAGAAAGAGGAGAAAGCTGCGTAGTGGAGAAAGGTGTTGGAGAAGAGCAGAAAGAGTAGAAGAAAGTGATGGTGTCGGTTCATGGTTGTGAATGGGTTAGCTAAGTGGCTTTCTGTGGTTAAATAATAGGAGCTGAACCGAACCTTAATTTTGGTCGGTTCGGTTAGGTTTCATTCTTGGTTCATCTCATAAAAATAGGCGCACTTGCTTTTCTATAAGAATTAAGTGATGCTAATTTTGTTATGGAGCAATTACTATTTCATTTTTGTAGAAAATTGAATTAGCTGATTGCGCTAGTATATTTTTAAAATATTATTATCGTATCTCTAAATGTTAACGTCGTTTATTTTGTCTAATAAAAAATATAAAAGTACTAATATATCCTTTTCTCCTCATTTTTGTCTTTTCCTTTCATCTCTCTTTGATTTTCTCTCTATCTCTTCCCAACCACAACTACCCTTCTCTTTGTTTTTTTCTCTCCATCTCTCTCATTGTCTCTCTCTTGCCACTGCCATTTCCTCACACTAAACCCCAACGTTTCTCTTTCTTTCCTCTCACTATTGCCATTTCCTTTCCTCTCACAAACCCTCACTGTCATTTCCTCTTACCACGTTTCTCTCTCGCTCATTGTCTGTCTCACTCATTGTCGTTTCTCTCCCCATATTTCTCAATAGTAATCCTAGTTTCTTCTCTGACGGCGCCGACGCGTTTCCTGAGGACTGAAACAATAATGTCATTTCTTCTTGGCGGACGACGGTTATCTTTTCCACACTCCAGCGGACAACGACAGTGACGAGCTTCTTCCCTGGTGTGTGACGCGGCGGATAGAGAGGACACCACGGAGTGCGTGGTGGCTGTGAACAAGACAACAAGACGTGGTGCTTGGCGAACCATGACAATTCTGTGTCTCCTCTCCGGCGATGGTGACAAGCTCTTTTCGGGCAAGGATGTAGGAGAAGGCTTGGGCTTGTGAATCAGTGTTTCTTCTCTAGTGGCTAAGAGTGCGGACTTCAGATGTAGCCTTAAGTGCTTCTAAGTCTGTAAGGGCTGATTTGCTAATTTATAACCCTGATGGAGAATTGTATTTTGATTCCCATATGGTTTCTGGGTTTGCGAATGTGAAGATTCCTATATTTGTAGTTTATGATTCACGTTCAAACACCACTTATTTTGATCGGATTTCCAAATTTTTAAGGTTTTGTTCGAGTGGGTTTGTTATGAGATTGGAAGATTTGATTTTTTTAGCGATAATACTTTCAGCCAAATATTCGACACTCTTTGCTACATGGAGAATCAGTCTGCAAATTAGTTAACGTAGTGTTTGGTATAAATTAATTCCTTAAAATTTCAAGCAATCCATTTGCAAATCTAAATTTTATTGTGTGGTTTACTTAAAAAAAAAAAAATCAAATTCAGCAATTGCAAATGAAAGAATTAGAAGCAAGTTAAAATTGTTTATTTACAAATCTAAACTAAATACATGTTATTTGTAAATAATTTCATGCAATTTCTCTTTTGAAAAATTTTATCCATGTCATTTATTCTTATTGACAAAATTACCCTGTCATCTTCACAATACCCATAGACGTGTTCTCCCTCTCTTTACTCTCTCTCTCTCTTCATCTCTCTCCCTCCCTCTCTCTCTGCCTCTTTCTCCCTCCCTCTCTCCCTCTCTCTCTCCCCTCTCTCCCTCTCTTTCAATTCTAAAATAACGTACAAATATTTAAAAAATATATTTAATTATTTAATATTAAATTTATATTAAATAATTAAATATTTAATCTATATTAAATAATTAAATATTTAATCTATATTAAATAATTATTTAAATAATCAACAAACAATTGTTGTTATAATATTGTTTTTACAATATTGTTGTCATAATTTTGATTAGTATTATAAATGAAGGATATTTTAGTCACAATGTACAAATAATTCTAATTTCTAAGTCACACCAAACAAGGAATTCATTTACAAATTATTGAATTGAAACGATTCATTTCATTTGCAAATCCAATTTCATATGAATTTCATTTCATTTCAATTACAAATGAAATGAAATATATGTTCATTTCATACCAAACATACCATAAATTTGTCAATAAGTTTCAATTGTTGGATGAGGAATATGGAAAGAAGAGGACAACGGGTTTGTTAAGTTGAAGGATTTTGATTCAAAATTTGTCAATTTTGATTATTTTGGTTAAACTTTGTTCAAATTTTTAATAATTTGGTTTGTTAATTTTGTTTTCTAACAACAAAAGGAGGAAAAATAGAGAGAAAGGCATGGAGAATATGAAGATAAGGGGAGATGAGGCTAAATGATGAATACAAGGGCATAATAGTTATTATAGCCACGTTGGCACATCTCTCACATGCCACGTCATTAAATCAGACGTATCTAGTTGGTCTGGACATACGACATTAACATCCAAGGACGTAATATGAGCCTTTTGAAAACACAGTTGTGCAATCGACTAATTCAATTTTCCATAGAGATGAAATAGTAATTGCCCCTTTTGTTATTTGAATGTATTTAATGTTACATTTTTTATATACATCTTTGACTTTTATTAGTAAGATTTGTTTGAGTATTAATAATGATTATTAATTATAGGAATAATATTTTAATTTTATGATTTGATTAATAAAAAAAATATCTATAATTGGAGACATGAAAAATGAAAAGTAATTTCTTTGTGATGATTATATGGACGTTTCAAGATATGTTTGAGTTTAAGGGTTAGTTGGATCCTTGCAATTTATGCCTCATTCTTTCAAGAATATGTTCGATGTCGTGGCACTGCAATTCATTGAGGGTAAAACTCAACGTGATTTTAGGGAGCGTTAGCGCTCTGTTTTCGTACTTGCATTACTCAGCTATGTCGTTTTTTCTACTGATAAGTGGATCGACGTCTTTTGTTTATGCATATGTATTCTTGGTAATTGCATATATGGGTCTGCATTTATTTGCATCATCTGCATAGCTGCACATCTAGGTCTGAGCGACTTGAACATTAGCGAAAAATTGTGATCGACTCCTTTGTGATTGGTTGGAAAAAAATTGGGACTTTTGTCTTGTTGGAGACTTAAGTTGATGAGGTTCTGAAATGAGTAAAGTCATCGAGGTATTTGAAGTTTAAGTCATAGTTGACGAAATGTGAGATAAATGTATATGTAATTGGGATCGAATATAGATTTGATTTGAGGAGCTACATTTGAGTTCATGCGTAAGTGTTAGAATTATGATCCATAGACTTAAGCATTGTTTGGACTTTTTACATACAGATTTGGAATGTTGGGTCTTACTCAAAGTAGAATGGATCTATAACCAAGGGGTCCACCATCACTAAAAAGGCTTAGCCTTTTTGGTTAGGTTTCACTCACACTTACAAACCCATTCTATACTCTCTAATTTTTCCATGTGTGACTCTCTTCTATTCTCCAACACTCCCCCCTCAAGTACAATTGATCTCAGTTCAGTTGCGACTTGCCCTTTTTTCGCCCGGGCTTGTACTTCAAGCAAACTCAAAGGTCGCAGGTCATTCACATTCTTTTGCCTAGACTTGTGCCTTTCTTTGCTTGAGTCTCAGAGGCCTCATGCCTCCATCATTTTTGTCTCAAGCTTCCATGAATCTCCATATTTGTCTTCTTGGGCTTCAATTTTTTTTAATCTCCAACTTGGGTTTGTTATCACGGGCCTCATAATCTTCTGGCTTATTAGGGCTCTTGTGTATCTGATACCATGTTAGAATTCTGATCCACGGACTTAAGCATTGCTTGGACTTTTTACATACGGATTTGGAATGGTGGGTCTTACTCAAAGTAGAATGGCCAATAACCAAGGGTTCCACCATCACTAAAAAGGCTTAGCCTTTTTGGTTAGGTTTCACTCACACTTATAAACCCATTTTATACTCTCTAATTTTTTTCATGGACAATGTCTCTTCTATTGTCCAACAGTAAGTATTGCATTGAAGTAAAGACTCGAGGAAGATACTCTTGAATATGAGATTGTTAATGTTTGAGGAGATAGGAAGGATGAGCAATTGAATATTTAGAGACCGTATTTTTTTTAGTTAAGGCACATCCTATTCAGATTACAATACGTTTGATTTATGTATTGATCTAGACTTAAACAAAGGTATAGCATGGTGAAAGGAATTCAGTAGTTCATGATGGTAAATCGGTCAATTTACGGAGGGAGGAATCTAAGAGAGAAGTGTTTTGGTTTTATTTAATTCATGATATGTGATAATGATAAAATGGAGAATTATATACGGTACATGGTAAATATAGATCGATACTATAAGAATGGTATGCAATTATTAGATGGTGATAAATTCAAAGTGGTGATTTCAATCGATGATGATTATAGCTGCCTAGGGTAAGATGAGAAATTCTATTAGCGACAATTGATAATGGAAGTAATCGAATTATTGATATTTTTTTTGGAGTGAGTAATTGTGGTAAGATTTATTTGAAGAATCATATAATCATGATTGTTATAGATAAATCAAGAGCACAACTTAAGGAATAGTGATAACTTCGAAAGGAACATGAGTTGGAGTGTATTTGGATTTGATTGCATGGTGCAAATGGCTTGCAGATCTCAATTTCAATTGAAATTATGGATTGGAAACTGGTACCAATTAAATATGATATTTTTTGGAGGATTATCTTTGTTGGAATTCTTAACTAAGTTTATGACATTTATAAGCATACATGGCAAAGGAAACAACAAAAATTTTACATCTAGAATTCCACAAAGGATCCATGCATATCGACATGCACGAATAGGGTTAGCATATTTTACCTTAAAATCTAATGCTAGAGCGTATGATCGAATGGAGTGTTGGTGTAGTTTTTAGTATAAAACTCAAAACTCTTTCTCTCACGTTGTCTTTGTGAGAACGTGTCTAAAGGTATCCACATGAACGAACTCACTTGGAATGTCAATGTGTACTAGCACGAAAAATCTCTATTCTTTCTTACACAAATACTGTTTTTCTCTCCTTTTGGTGCACACACTAATTCGACCTCTTCCCTTAAGAAAATAATAAATTATGCCCTCTCTCTATTTATAGAAGAAAATAAACCCTAATATGTACATAAGTGTAGCCGAAATTATCCTTGTCCCACAAGGGTTAAATTTCCTAATTCTATTAGGAGTGTGTAAACCGAATTGCACTATGAAACCCTAGCCGAATTTTTCCTTTGTCCCACAAAGAAAATTAATTCCTAATTAAGTATTGTCCAGCTGAATTCTTAATTAGTTTAGGGTTAGAAATCCTTGTCCCAAAAGGAGTAGAAATCCTTTCTAGATTAGGTGTTCCTAATCAAGTGGATTAAGTAAGACTTAGTCAACCTTTTACCTAGTCAAACTTTTAACCTTACTTGTCATTGCCGAATTTTTCAAGGACTTTACATAATGTTTTGGGATTTAATGGATTGATACATTGTCACTAATTAATTACTCCCTTATTAATTTACATGGGCCCAAATTATGTCACACATAATTTATACCCAAAATAATTACAAGAGGAAATATCAAAAGCCCATTACATTATTTATGATCTAAATCATAAAATCCAAAATTATTAATGACTAATCAAATTAATCATCTTAATAATTTAATCACCATGAGAGAGAATATTTGTGAACCAATCCAAATCATTCTTATCTGTGACCTAATAGGTCCAATCGAAATTGACAATAAGCATCGTCCCAAAACTTGGGCCCAAAGTCCATAAGCGGTATCTAGTAATACATTATGACAATACAAAATCGAGTGATATTCGATGATCCGAGTTAACCTTTCACAGTCTGATATTTAGCCCTTTTGTCACATAATATCTCATCTAAGCATAAGGCATGGTCACATGCCAACCTTATATTGCTTAGCATGTTTCTTGATCTCAAGTAGATTGATATAACAAATGACATTGATAAACCCCTTTATCAATTCATTCGAGTATGCATACATTCCATCAATCCTACCTATCAAGTGGCCAAGAGATATCACTCTTCATAAGAGGAACAAATCCATCAGTCTCATTATCACTCCTCTACATGATTCATGACATATCCAATCATAAACTTTATTGTTACCCTGTAATATCCCGCCCGTTTTGAATAGGATTTATGTAGCTTTCTAGCTAAGTCTGATTTGATCCTTAGGATAATCGGACGTATTCTTCGAGGATTAGGGGTTATCGAATCTCGAGGGAGGTTTGATACACGTTGGGGAGTGTGGAACGTTATGTATGTGATTGGAGGGTGAAAAACATGCATTGTCATTGTGTACAACGTACGTTGTCGAGTGAGGAAGACGTATGTTATCTGAAAAGCAGCAAAATGTACGTTGGCTTGGTCCGACGTACATTATCTGGAGGTTCGAGGATGATCGACGTACGTTGCCTTGTGTACGACGTATATTGGGTTGTGTTTCTTTGAATCCGAGGCTACTGGATGATTCATGACGTATGTTGTGAGGTACAACGTACGTTGTGCTCCATCACAAAGTACGTTGTCATTGCGTATGACGTACATTGCCTTTGAAATTGTCATCACAACGTACGTTGTCATTGGGTATGACGTACATTGCCTTTGAAAATGTCGAAACAGTGCGTTTTGATCTGCAGCTCTTAAAACATCCGTAACTCGGCATTTTCTGTCATTTTCACTCAAATCTACTCCAAATCACTCTGAAACGCTCTCATCTTGGTTCCCCAGCATTTCCAATCTATTTTTGAGGTAAGATCAACATCATTTCTTAATTTATAACTAATTTTCATGCATTGATTCATGAAAATGCATTTGTCCGAATTTGAAATGGGTTTCAATTTTCGGATGATTTGTGATGAATGGATGTTAGAGGATGCTAGAATATGTTAGAGGGGACTTGTATGAACTTGATTCAAGCTTTGAATCAAATGATTTGATGAGTTTTTGGTGAACCTAGGGTTTTGTTCGGGTTTTGGTGATTTGAGCATGAATGAGTGTTTTTATGTTGAATCTGATGTTAGATTCGTGTTCAGGAGGTCGATTAGAGTCGAGATACATGA
>CAODLS010276399.1:0-26058 GCA_948243855.1 Flueggea neowawraea | reverse complement strand
AGTTACTATGTAGTTAGTAAATACAATTGTCCCATAATTATAGTTAAAT
The DNA here is from genome assembly GCA_948243855.1 of Flueggea neowawraea. NCBI lineage: Eukaryota > Viridiplantae > Streptophyta > Magnoliopsida > Malpighiales > Phyllanthaceae > Flueggea > Flueggea neowawraea. Next base: position 26,009 of record CAODLS010276399.1, on the reverse strand, counting down.
ATGCCTAAAGTGACTTTGTGCAGCAAGTAAATTAGGAAGTCTTGTGTCAAATAAATAGGAATCACTTGAAAAAAATCATAATAATTGTAGTTTCGATGTTTACTCTAAAATAAATTTTTAATTAATATTTACATAATATGAATTCAATACATCAATTACATTTTTTTAGCTTATCTTAAAAGTTTATGATAAAGTTGTGTTTTGTATTTGAAATTGTTTATACAGATTTATTATTTGACTTCTTCATAACGATTGATAGATTTGTTTTTCTAATTTTATACTCCAAAAACTTGTAGTTATAATTTGCAACCTTTTAAACTATACACTAAGAGTTTATTGACAACTTGTTAGTAATTTTTTTAGATAATATTGAAATTCTTTACAATTTTTGTAGAATTGTTTTTTTTATGTGGAACCATTTTGTTCGATTTTTAAAAAAGTACATATAAATCTATGGAGTCGTGACAATCATATTTAATTTTTTAAATAAATAAATATTAAATCATTGAAAAAATAAAGATAATAAAAGAAGAATAGAATAGAGTTTAGCTATTAATTTATTAGTTAAAATAGAAAATAGAGATTTATAATGTGCCACTTCTTAGCATGATATACCGTCATTAGTTGTTCGAGAAACGAACTGTTTATGTGGAGTGTGTGCATAGATATGTTCCAGTTCGTGTAAAAAGATTAAAATTGAACCTCATCTTATTGCTTTAGAGAAAATAGTATAGAAATTGAACTCAAGACCAAGGGTTTTTTAATTCTAATAAATGATTTTTAGCTCTTATTGTGAAACCTAAGGAAATGCCATCAATATTTTTGTCCTTTAAACTCAAGTGAATTGAAGAATAAGAGTAACACAATAATGTCTTTAGTATTTTTGTGTCTAAAGAAGATTGCAAATGCATTGGACTTGAGATTGTTGGCAAGAACAAACTGCTGAAGTAGTAGAGAACGAACTCAGGATTAATACATAATGTTTCTTGGAGTGAAGACTTATTAGAGCCAACGTTAGGGCACAAGGAATAAATGTTATTCGAAAGAATGCAACAAAACTTATAATATAATATATATCTTATAATCCAAAACCAACTTGGAAGACAAGTTTCAGTAAAAAACTTCTTTAGATGTTTACACTTTGAGGATAAATTCACATAATTTCTATTTCTAACTTTTTTTTTGCATTTATAATATAAATGAAGTGTGTAAAATTAATGGCAAAAAATTTGGGAGAAAAAAAGACCATCACAAAGTTATTGGTCATGAGAATTTTGGATATTTATTGATTGATTTGTTTTTTAATAATAGAATGCTACTTGTCTCAAAAATAAAGCGACACTTGTCACAAGTTAAGAAAAACTCTCTAGTTATTATATATATATTGATTATTGCAACCTGATCATTGCTACATGAACTTTTAATTCAAGAATTAGTAGTTCATTCTCTGTAACATCCCAATTCTCATTTGTAAAAATTACTTGCCATAATTTGAAGTATTATTTGGATTATGGTTTGGCACGATATATATCATGATCATGATGTAATATAGTTAAAAAACATTTATATATATATGGAAGAGAGTACAGAAAGAGGGATATAGTTTTTAATGGATTAACTATGTATTATTTTGACAGATTAAAATCTTTAAAATTCCGACACTGCAATTTAGTGTGTTTCCATGATTTGGTACTAATGTTTAGTTGACTACCCTTCCTTTTATCCTAAATCATCTATAATCATATGCTCTTCCCATACATAATAAAGTATCATTTTATAATAAAGTAATATTCATTTTAATATTTTATTTTTATATATATATATTTGAAATCAATATTATATATTTTAACAAACTACTATTGTCGTGGTATAGTGTTTTTGTTATCAATAATAGGGCCCAAAATTTGCTTATAAACAATTTTTTTCTCAATTCACTGAAACGCATTTAAAAAAAAACTAACAGTTTAAAGAAACAAATATGATAAGATGAAATTTATTTAACTCAATAAACTTATATATTTTCTTTCTCAAATGGTTCGAATCAACTGAAAGCGTCGTTGTGTTTGCACCCCTCAACGTTTAAAAGTCAAATGATGATAATAAGAATCTTTCCACGCCGCTTAACATTGAATAGGTTTATAGTTCGCAACTACCAAGCTACTAGCGAGCAAGTAGAGCGAAATAAGACTTTATGGATCAACAACAGATAACTAGTTTTATAAAAGGGTTCATATTAGAGTATGGACGCTTACCAATTAATAAAAAGCTTAATTTACTCGAGGCAATGAACCAACAGGAAAAGCAAGAAAAGAAGGCAAAAACAACACCCCCAGCCTCAAAACAGCAGGTAATATATATTAACTAACGTTTGTGCTTGTTTAGTAGTGAAAAATTATACTAAGAAAATCCAACTTCTTTAGCAATAATAAAAGAGTTCATATTTGGTTTGGAGAAGTATTGGTCAAAAGAAACTTTAATCAATTTAGTTCTTTAATTCCCAGAAAATGTAGGAAGAAAATTTCTTAAAAATTCACTTTCTTAAAACTAATTGATTTGAGCCAAACAAGAACTAAAGGTAAATTAACTAACACAACTTAAAAAAATATTGTTTTTCGCCATACTTTATGTCGTTCAAAAGGAAACAAGCTTTTACTTTAGTGAAGCTTCATATATAATGAATGTAAATTAATTAGTTCTTCACTTTCATATGCTGATATTTTAAAGTTATTATTTTCACTTACATGATCAGCTTCTTTTCTTTTTATAAGTACATGATCAACTTTTGATATTCTTAAATTATTATATCCAATACCACGTTAATTCTTGAAAAAAAAAATAACGGTATTAGTTTAGAGATGGACCGAAAATTATTTAGAAATTTAATTACTAGTTGAATTACCGTGTATATGTATTATAAGGGGAGAAAAAGATAAGTAGCATAACTATGTCTGTATCACAAGAAACTAATTTCTTCAAGACATATACTCGTATAAGAATTTTATTCAACGAAAAAAAAAATCAGAACAGTTATGCTGAAGCAAATTCTGAATTATTGTTTTGATTTTTTAGCAAATTCAACTAATAACCTTTTTTCTATCTGGATTTATAAAAGAACATAAACAGAAATAACCTTCAAACAGCTGCAAATATGGCTACTATTGGAACCTTTGCGATGGATGTGAACGAGGCCACCAATAATAATAACCTATTAGCACTGATAGCGATCGCAATTGCGATTGCTGCGACAACTGTGATTGGAGTTGGCTTTGTTGCTGCTTTAGTTGGGTTTGCTCCTGCTTTTCAGCATGAAACACCCGGCAGGAATTTTTCATCAAATGATAAATTAATGTATTGTTTCTTGTTATTTATGCTTTAATCTTTTTGCCTAATGATAAGACCATTAATCTAGTAACGGAAAACATTACGAGCATCATCAAGAGTAAACGTTACAAGACATTAGCCTTTGTTTGTTTCATGGAGATTGGATAGAAAATAAGAGAGGAAAAATGTAATTTCTGTTGTTTCCTTTGTTTGGACAGCAATTAGAGGAAGGCAAAGAGAAAAAAGGAAATGAATAAGATCGAAATTATTTCCCACCATCCATCACTTTCATTTCTCACCATTTTGGAGAGAAAAGAGGGGAAATGAGAGATCAGAGGCGTTTTTTGTTTAAAAGTCCACCATCCATCACTTTCTTTTCTTTTCCATTCTCTTGTTAACACCATACAAACCAAACAACATGAGAGAAATTGTATTCCTATTCTTTTCTATTCCATCCCCTCCTTTAATTTCTTTTCTTTTCTCATGCATGTATAGGGATCCAAACAAAGGCTTAATGTCCACTCATAAATGGCTACTCTATAAATAAGCATTAACATTAACATGAAGGGATATGCTCTATTCTCGAAACACACTTATACTCTGGTAAAATTGTTACTGACTTGAGCATCAGAGACTCCCCCGATGAGCATCTCGAACTCATATTGTTCTTTGTTTTCAGGTCTCGAGGTGACTTTCAGGATTTTTGAGTATTCAATATTCATTACTATTATTGTTCATTTTTTGAGGCAACAACAATTAGCGCCGTCTGTGGGAAACTGAACGAAAAACCTTGTTCATCGACGTTCGAGAAAGAGTCCACCGACAACACTGTTCATTCGTCAAGGTGCAAACGCGTTCAAACCAAGCTGGACATCTCGAGGAGGATGCTGGGAGAATTGATGCTGAAGTGGAAGCCTCGAGAACTGTCGTCCTCACTGTTCCACTTGCCGACTAAGAAGCGCTCAGGAAACAGAACAAGAAGAACCAGAAAGCTTTGGGCGAGATGACACCCTTGCTTCATCAGTTCCTTCCTCAGGAGAGACTCCCACCCACGTTGTGTGCCTACGCCTAAAGTGCCCAGAGTGGAGGAGTCCAAGAAAGACGTGACCCTCCACAAAAAAGCCATCGACGACTTTCTCAAATTCTCGAGCACCAAAATCCTCCACCTCGACAGGATCCCCTTAACATCATTATGCCTCGAGCACCAAGGTGGTGGAGAGTATTTGGAAAGGAGAGCCTACGGCTCCTCCAAAGAAGGTTGAAGTGGAGCACCCGTCCACGAAGAACGCACGAGAGATGGAAAATGTGAGGAAGATGATCGATGAGGTTCTCGAGCAAAGGAACTTGGTTCCTATGGATGACGAGCAACAGAGAGCCAAAGTCTCATTCACCAATGAGGTAATGGGAAAACCACTTTCCCCGAAGTTTAAGATGCCTCAACTGCCAGCTTTCTCAGGAAAGGAAGACCTGTACGAACATATCCAAAACTACAAAGTCGTCATGATGCTTCATGGATGGAAGGATGACATCATGTGCCGAGCGTTCCCAATAATGTTAAAGGACCATGCTCGTTCATGGTTCAATAGACTGGAGGAGGCACCACTCTCTTGATTCGATTAGCTGAGGAAAGAGTTCATTAACGCCTTCATCATCAACAATAAGAGGAAAAAGGATGCCACGTACTTACTAAGCATAAGGAAGAATGAGAAAGAGACTCTTAGACAGTACGTGGATAGATTCAGGAATGCCACTCTTGAAGTTCACAATCCACAATCAGGAGTGGCGGTAGCCGTAATGCTACAGGGAAGGCCATCACTCCAACTCCAGGAGTCATTGTCTCTAGACGAGCCGAGGACCTTGGCTGATCTCTTTGTTTGAGCCAACAAGTACATCTTGCAGGCTAAGGTCATGAAGATCATGGGAACTAATGATGATAAAGAGACGAAAAGGAAGGAGAGAGAGGCTCAAGAAGAGTCGAGCAAAAAGAAGGAAAAGATGGAAGGCTCATAAGACATCATTGTCCACACTTCAAAAAGTACACGCCACTGAACAAGTCGAGGTCAACTATCTTGGCAGCAATAGAGGGCTCAGGGCTCATCACTTTTCCTCCAAAGATCAACCAGACTTTGAAAAGGAATATGGACACTCCACAGACAACTGTAGAGAACTTAAGAATAAAGTAGAGAACTTGGATCGAGGTGGGCAGTTGGAAAAATTTGTTGATGAAGAAACATCGAGAGGGGAGCCAAACGATGAAACATGGCAATAAAGGAGGTGATCTATATAAAGCCAATTAGGCACGCCGCCACTTGAAACGTTTGGTTTTATCCTTTGAGTATACTTTTAATGGTGGTAAAAGTTAAATTCATTCAGTTCTTATTTGTCCTTTCATGTGTAACTTGTTGTTTTGAACATATAACATGTTTATTTTAATCTCTTATGCATAATGATTATCTTTTCTAGTAAAAGAACAGGAGAACTTGGTGTTTAGCCATACAAACATGAAAGAGCTTGCGGGAAATTAGGCTCGTGTAACCAAAAGTAACCAAACATGTTGTAAGCCTAAACGTTGGCTCCTTACCATCAACGAACTATCTTGAACCACTAAGACGCGGAGTGAGTAGAAAAAAATGCGAGAAATTTGGCTCTCAACATTTATGCTTGCGGTAAAAAATAAGAGGCTGCTAAAGCTACGTGAGTAGAAAGGCTTGTTAAAACTCAAGCCCTTACCAAGAGCATGCAACGAACAGTTAAACCGTGAGTAGAAAAGCTCATTGTCTCTAGACGAGCCGAGGACCTTGGATGATCTCTTTGTTTAAGCCAACAAGTACATCTTGCAGGCTAAGGTCATGAAGATTGTGGGAACTAATGATGATAAAGAGACAAAAATGAAAGAGAGAGAGGCTCAAGAAGAGTCGAGCAAAAAGAAGGAAAAGATGAAAGGCTCATGAGACATCATGGTCCACACTTCAAAAAGTACACGCCATTGAACAAGTCGAGGTCAACTATCTTGGCAGAAATAGAGGGCTCAGGGCTCATCACATTTCCTCCAAAGATCAACCAGACTTTGAAAAGGAATATGGACACTCCACAGATAACTGTAGAGAACTTAAGAATAAAATAGAGAGCTTGGATCGAGGTGGGAAGTTGGACAAATTTGTTGATGTCAAAACATCGAGAAGGGAGCCAAACAATGAAACATGGCAATGAAGGAGGTGATCGATATAAGGCCAATTAGGCACGCCGCCACTTGAAACGTTTGGTTTTATCCCTTGAGTATACTTTTAATGGTGGTAAAAGTTAAATTCTTTCAGTTCTTATTTGTCCTTTCATGTGTAACTTGTTGTTTTGAACATATAACATGTTTCTTTTAATCTCTTATGCATAATGATTATCTTTTATGGTAAAAGAACAAGAGAACTTGGTGTTTATCCATACAAACATGAAAGAGCTTGCGGGAAATCGGGCTTGTGTAACCAAAAGTAACCAAACATGTTGCAAGCCTAAACGTTGGCTCCTTACCATCAACGAACTATCTTGAACCACTAAGACGCGGAGTGAGTAGAAAAAATTGCGAGAAATTGGGCTCTCAACATTTATGCTTGCGGTAAAGAATAAGAGGCTGCTAAAGCTACGTGAGTAGAAAGGCTTGTTAAAACTCAAGCCCTCACCAAGAGCATGCAACGAACAGTTAAATCGTGAGTAGAAAAGCTCGTTAATAATTGGTCTCTCACGTGAAAAATACACAAAGTGAGTAGAAAAGCTTGTGAAAAACCAAGCTCTTACCACGCAATGAAAAGATAGACTGCAACATGGCAATGGAGCATGAAGCTTGCGGGAAACCAGACACTCATTGTGGAACACGTAGTGAAAATTGAATATCGTATATAGTCATCAATCATGCGGAAAATCGGACGTTGATTAATAATAAAATGCTAAGGCGAGTGGCAAATGAAACCCCAAGTGGTATTGTCATGAACGCAAACTACATTTTATTCACTAAGGCGAGTGGCAAGTGAAACCCAAAGCGATATTGTTATGAACGCAAACGACATTTTTTTCGCTAAAGTGAGTGGTAGGTGAAACCCCATGCGGTATTATCATGAACGTATACGACAGTTTATTTGCTAAGGTATGTGGCAAGTGAAACCCTAAGTGTTATTGTCATAAGCGCACACTACAATTTGTCTACTTCGTCCTCAATAAGTGAATCAACTTCTACTAGTACTAAGACTCAACCGAAAGCACTTGCCTGAAAAGTCATTTGGCCAATTGATTGGGGAGCAACGATACATAGAAATTGTTTTCAAATTGTGCAAGAAAGGAAGCACCTGAACAAGAACAGTAGAACAATTGATGATTCTAACAAAGACTCGACCCTCATCACGACCACATAGTCACGACCATATAGTCATCTCAATCAGCTAGAGGAAATTTGATCAGTGTCTAGAAAGCATACTAGAATCGATATAGTTTTTACCTTGGGAGTATCCCTATGGTTATCGAATCCAAGAGAACGAGTACTAGTTAGTGATTGAAAAACAAAGGAAGCAATAAAAACCAAGATTTTGAATTGAGTTGGGTATGGTTTTAAAAACATAAACAAAATAACAAAGTAAATAAAATCATTTGAACAATCAAGAAGCAAGCCAAAACAACCTTTTTCTAAACCAATGAAATGGGTTTTAAGGATCGAGTGTTCTCTCCTCACCTAGTCAAGTTAGGCCTATTAGGTCTTTTGGAGAATTTCATCGAACACCTTATAGGTCTAGGTATATCTTTATCCTAAACTACACAAATCTAATACTTGTAGACCTCACCTAACCTTCATCTCTCAATACTTCAACTAGGCTTATCACAACTACCATCAATGTAATCAAGCTCAACAATAGTCAAACACAACAACACATTAAATCAAATCCAAGGGTATACAATCAAATAAAGAACAAAAACACAATACCCATTAAAGACCAACTTCAAATATGGAAATTCAAGGCACAAAAACAATACCCATTCAATAAATATAGAAAATATCTATCAAATATTAAAACTCAAAATCCTAATTCAAAACCTAGAATACCATTGCTTTAAAGAAAATCAAAGGAAAAACTAACCTTAAAATAAAAACCACAACACCAAACATAAATTAAGAAATAGAAAACAAAATCCAAGGGGGTTTCCTCTCCAAGACCATAGATCTCTTCAAAGAATCCCCTTTCTCTCTCTTTTAGAATCCTCTTTCTCACTCTAAGCTTTGTGGTGAAGTGTGACTTTTTTCAAGGATGCTCAAAATGATATAAAAGAGGCCTATTTATAGCCCTTAAGGTCCCCCACAAACCCTAGCAAAAGGCTCTAAAAAATGCCCCTTGGATGTGCCTTGGTCCCCACTTGACAGCTTTTTCATGTGCAGCTCTTTTTTGGCCACTTTCAGAGTGTCATGATCGTGACAAATTTCTGTCCAAAATGGCAATTTTCAGTTTTGCTTGTCACGGCCGTGACATTTTTCCTCATAGTCATGATACCTTTTTCCACCTTGGAACCTTCATTTTCTTCATGTTTTCTTGAGTTCTTTTGGGGCCTTTCCATCTTGCATTTCTTTTGCACCATTTTCCATCCAAATTCATGCAAATCATTCACCCTACAATAAAACACAAAAGATAATAAATTCGTGTATAATTGAACATATTTAGGGCCAAAATGCTCATGATTTATGCTTGAATTAATATGCATATTTAGCATACATCAAATTTTTTCACACTTACTTGTTTGCTTGTCCCTAAGCAAACCAATTCCAACCCTGGGACAAGAATAAAATTCAAATCAAAGTGGAAAGAGAAATCTTACAATACACAAGTGCGCAAGAAAAATGATCAAGAGAGGCATGCAAGGTTTTTCAACATTTGCAAAGAAAACAAAACCATGACATTAAGAAGTTTCAATCTCGAAATTCGATCCATCAACTCCCCTAGTCCATAGGCATCTATTCGGTTTATCTCCCCCTTCTTGCTAAATAAGTAAACAAAATGAATGACCATTTCATATTTTGTAGAAGTAAACTTGGATTTTTGGAAAAAAAAAATTTCGGTGATTGCACTTTCAAACATTCAAACATTTTTCAACGTGCAACTTTGTCACTTGTGGAACTTCCACTTCTTATAGGGTGTTACAAACACAGTCAACGAATTAAGGGGCCCTATGTAAAAACACTTCTTAGACCTCGAGTCTAATAACCTGTTCAACCTTGAAGGGAGACCCCATTCACTTCTCCTCGTCAAGGTTCACCCTTTCAAACATATACAATTTTGCTTTATGCACCAACTTGTTTTGATTAAGCCAAATTTACTCCACTTTTCAAAAATAAACACATCGACGCATACCCACTTAGCAACAAGTTTGAAAACCTTTGTTATGCCTCCACATATGGACTAGAGTTGCCAACAAAGAAACTCCTAGTTTCACACCCTCAAAATGCCAAAATATAACTTTTTTTAAAAAAAGCATGCATCCCTCAATTAATCACGTTAAAAACACACCCACATACTATAAAATTCCCTCTAACAATTCAATTTAAATTCTAGTCATGTTGAATTTGATGCATTCTAAAAGAAATTACGCACAATTCAAGCAAAAATTTCAAGCATCATTGACAATAATGAAAGCACAAAGCAAAAGCACATACAAGCAAAGCATTTATAAGCAATAAAGAACCAATAAGCAATCAATTACCACTCCCCCACACTTATAATGAACATTGTCCTCAATGTTCAAAAATATAAATCCGGATCAACCTAAACAACAACAATGAACACGAGGACAAGCTCCATGGCAATAAAGCATAAAGTAAAAGGATAGGGTTTTGAAAGCTTCTCTAATTGTCTCTTTTGCTTCTTTTGTTTTGTCCTTGAATGCATGAATTCCATCATTAAGAATGAAAACAAAATGTTAGTGGGAACAATATATATAGGCATGGTCATATGGTAGGGAACCATGAAGAGTTGAATAAAGCAATCTTTCACACCTTATTCAAAGAAAGTAAAACATATGCATAGTTTAGTATCATTTCAAACTTAGCATAGGGACACCATATGAATCAATATTTTCCCATAGCCACAAGTGGCTTGCGAATATAAAGCACAAATTCAATAGTTCCACATGAATAAATATAAGAGATTGGATATGGGTCACACTATGCATAAAACAAAAGAAAAATAAATGATCACAACTAATAACACTGTTCCCCAATAACGGTGCCAAAAACTTGATCAGTGTCTAGCAAGCGTACTAGAATCGATGTAGTTTTACCTTGAGAGTATTCCTAGGGTTATCGAATCCAAGGGAACGAGTACTAGTTAGAGATCGAAAAACAAAGGAAGCAATAAAAACCGATATTTTGAGTTGAGTTGGGTGTCGTTTTAAAAACATAAACAAAACAACAAAGTAAATAAAAGCATTTGGATCATCGAGAAGCAAGCCAAAACATCCTTTTTTCTAAACCAATGAAATGGGTTTTAGGGATCAAATGTTCTCTCCTCGAGACTAACCCAAGGCCATTCTCGAGGTCACTCAAGTCATACCTACACTTCCTATGAGGGTCCTCTCGGCATCACCTAGTCAAGTTAGGCCCATTAGGTCCTTTGGGGAATTTCATCGAATACCTTATAGGTCTAGGTATATCTCTATCCTAAACCACACAAGTCTAATGCTTGTAGGCCTCACCTAGACTTCATCTCTTGATACTTCAACTAGGCTTATCACAACTACCATTAAGGTGATCAAGCTCAACAATAGTCAAGCACAATAAGACATTAAATCAAATCCAAGGGCATACAATCAAATAAGGAAAAAAAATTAATAACCATTAAAGACCAATTTCAAATATGGAAATTCAAGGCACAAAAACAATACCCATTCATTAAATATAGAAAAATTCTATCAAATCTTAGAACTCAAAATCCAAATTCAAAACCTAGACTCCCATTGTTTTAAAGAAAATCAAAGGAAAAATAACCTTAAAATAAAAACCCCAACACCAAACATAAATTAAGAAATAGAAAACAAAAGCCAAAAGGGTTTTCTCTCCAAGACCATATGTCTCTTCAAGGAACCCTCATTCTATCTCTTCTTAAATCCTCGTTCTCTCTCTAAGCATTGTGGTGAAGTGTGGCTTCTTTCAAGGATTCTCAAAATGATGTGAAATAGGCCTATTTATAGCCCGTTATGTTCCCTACAAACTCTAGCAAAAGTCTCCCAAAAATGCCCTTTGGATGTGCCTTGGTCCCCACTTGACAGCCTTTTCATGCACAACTCTTTTTTGGCCACTTCCATAGTGTCATGGTCGTGAAATTGACAGTGACATGGTCACGGCCATGACAAAAAAATGTCATGGCCGTGACAAATTTCTGCCCAAAATGGCACTTTTCAGTTTTGCTTGTCACGGCCATGACACTTTTCCTCACGACCGTGACACCTTTTCCATCTTGGAACCTTCATTTTTTTCATGTTTTCTTGAGTTCTTTTGGGGCCTTTCCGTCTTGCATTTCTTTTGCATCATTTTCCATCCAAATTCATGCAAATCATTCACCCTGCAATAAAACACGAAATATAATAAATTCGTGCACAATTGAACACATTTAGGGCCAAAATGCTCATGATTTATGCTTGAATTAATATTTATGTTTAGCATACATCAAAATTTCATGAACATCAATATTGTGGAGATGCAGGGTTCACAAAGTAGAGTGGAAATGATGAACAATGAACTCCATGAGGTGGGGTCGAGATGTTGAACCTCACAAACTCCACGAGGAGATGGAAAACTCTGAGGTGAGGTTGAGGGATGTTGAACCTCACGAGGAGGTAACTCCACGAGGAGAGGGCGAACTCCGCGAGGTGGGGTTAAAATGTTGAACCTCATTAGGAGGTGAACTCCACGGGGAGATGGCGAGCTCCGCGAGTTGGGGTCGAGATGTTGAACCTCACGATGAGGTGAACTCCATAAAGGGATGACGAGATTCGGCGAGGTGGAGTGGATGAAGAGCTTCATGAGATGGAGTGGATGAAGAGCTTCACGAGGTGGAATGAAGATGATGAAGTGGATGAACTCCGCTGCGAAAGAGATGGACTCCGATGAGGAAGTGAACTCGGCAAGGAAGTGAACTCCACAAGTAGTGGAAGTGATAAACTCGTCTGAGAAAGAGGTGAACTTCACTGAGAAGGAGATGAAATCCACTGAGGAGGAGACGAACCTCGCTGAGGAGGAAGTGAACTCTAAGAGGTTGTGAACTCAGCGGGTTGATGAACAAGTTGGTGAAGCTTCGCGAGTTGGTGTGGACTCGGCGAGTTGATGAACAAATTGGTGTGAATTATGCGAGTTGATGAACGAGTTGGTGTGGACTTGGCAAGTTGATGAACAAGTTGGTGAAGCTCCACGAGTTGGTGCAAATTTTGCGAGTTGATGAACTATGCAAGGCAAGTTTGTGATGATGGCCTTCGCAAGGCGAGTTGGTGATGATGGACTTTGCGAGTTGATGAACTCTGGAAGACAAGTTGGTGATGATGGACTCAGCGAATGGATGAGCTCTACGAGACAAGTTGGTGAACTCTGTGGGTTGGATAAGGACATGTTGTTGGGGACGGAAAAAAGTGGAAGATTTTCTAGAAAAGTCCTAGAACAAAAGATAGTTAGAAAAAAAAAAGGGAGATAAAAGAACGGAGTTGCAAACAAAAAATCAAGGGAAAATAGTAAATTGCATTCTGGACACATGAGGGACAGCTTGTTCATCTGGAAAGTTCAAACGGTGTGTCATCTAGAGGAGATAGGATTGCGGTCGTCCAAGCGCATTAATGTAGTCTAGGCCAGCTGAGAAACGACACGTCATTCGTAGAAGTGAACTGTAGGTCATCCGTTTATGCATGCGGTCGTCTGGATTCGATATGAAACGACATGTCGTCAGAATGAGTGAGCCGACCAGTGAAGGATGAAACAACATGTCATTGGGTTTGGTGAATCAGAAGACAATCATTTGGTCGTGAGGATTGAACAACGTCGCTCGAAGGAAGGCAAAATGAACAAGGCAAAACGTTGTGTTGTTGCGGTCCTTACAGAAGATGGCGGCATATCGTTTATGTGGTTTGGTATGCTGTCATTCTTGTTTACATTATAATTGAGCGGTTGTTTTTGAGGCAAAAGACGATGCAGTGTCATTTCTGTGGTCCGGTCTTGGCTGGTGGATAGTTGTGTCCGAGTGGTGGCAATAGAAGATGGTAGTCGTTGGTGCTGGAGGCCGAGGAGAATTACCAGGGCGGCGACTGGAGTCGCATTGGGCGATGTCTGAGGGAGACTAAAGTTGCAAAGGTTGATGTTCGAGGCGGCTGGAGTTGCAACCGTCGAGCCAACAATAACTAGAGTCGCCCCACACAAGCCGATTTCCTTTGCAAAAGAAAAGAACCACATGCGAGGCAACACAAAAACAAAGAAAAGAAAAGAGAAGAGAAAGAAGAAAAAGAAAAAAGAAAGATCGAACTGTATGAGGAGGCAGGAGAAGCTAAAACCAAAACAAAAGAGGAAAAAACTTGCAACAATCACTACTGCACCGAGTTGCAAACACAAGTGAGAGAGCTGCAACACAAGAAAATTAAAGAGAACAGAAAGCAAATAATGCACAACACGTATTTTATGATTGACTAAAAGAGTATATTTTTGTGGGAAGGATTTAAGCAGATTTGAATTAAGAGCAAATTAGGAAGATTTGGGAAATTGAAACAGATATGGGATAGAAATTTTCTCTTTGTTCAAATCTGTAACGTTGAACTTCAAAATTTGGAAAGGAATGGAGGAAGCAAGAATGAGTAAATCAAGCACATCAAAAAGGAAATTTGAATAAAATAAAAAAGGAAGGGCTAGAATGAGTCTGGCGGTAAGCAAAAATAAGTGGACAATAAAACAATATATAATTGGGTTTTCCAGGAGGATTGATTAGGGCGAAGGAGCTAATCTGGGAATATTTAGAATTGGTGAGGCAGTCGAACAAATCCAGAAAATGCATTTGCAATTCAGGAGCGTGAAAATAAAATCAAATCTGGAGCATTGACTTGAAGGGTTGGGTGTGGGCCGGGTTTGAGGCTATTTTTCAGCCCAGACGACCTGGTGGAGCTAGGTCCGGTCAACTGGCTAAAGGTATGGCCCAGACCCGCCCTTTCAAGAAGATCAAGTCGGGCTGCCCATGGGCCAATGGTGTCGTTTCAGTTTGAGCCTCGTTTCTTTTACTCTCAACCATTCATCATCTTTGCTTATTGCAATCACTTCCAGATATACTCCAACCTCAATCGCTCAACGTATTTGCTTTTCCGCAATCACTTACCGACCTCTAAGCATACAACTTCGCCTCTTCAACATGGTTCTGAAAAGTGAAAACAAGGCATTCTTCTTAAAATTAAGTTTTGAAGCATGCAACTTCACCTCTTCAAATTGAAATCAAAATTAAAAAGAAAAAAAAACCTACAGAAGGAGGAAGAGAATGACGATGAGAGAGTGCGTGGCTGTGGAGGAGAGTGAACTGACGGTGGAGGCTGTGAGGGAATGTGTGTGTGAAGATGAGAGAGAAGAGAGCAACGTGTGAGGCGGCGAGAGAGAGTAGTGTGTGAGGATTGAGGCGGCGAAAGAGATAGGTGCAGTGGGGCTAGGGTTTCTAGGGAAGAAGAAGATAGAAGAGATTGGACAGAGAGAGTTGGCGACGGTGGAGGAAGAGAGTGACTGGCCTGATGGGTTTATTTTTCTGTTTAGGGTTAGAGATGTATTGTTTTGTTGGGTTTATATATATATATATATTTGGGCCGGTCGGGCCAGCTCGCGGATCATTCTATAAACTTAGTCTCGACCCTAATTTAGTTTAAAAAACTTCGGGACAATCCGCTGAGCCAAAATGTCCAGCCCTACATACTTGGGAACCAAACTGATCAGGAAAGAAGAAATGGAAATAAAAAGTTGGAGCCAAAATAGGAAACTCGGTAACAATTCTGATAAAAGGGAGGGAAATGATTTTTGTAGAATGGGCCTTATATGGATGAAAAAGCCCTTCACCCAGCATCCAAGCAAAATGGGCTAAGGTGGATAAAAGTCCACCTAGCTAAAATCAAACAGAATGGGTTTAGCAAGGCTAAAAAGCCCAGCATGAGCCTTAACAAAAATATCACAACAAGGCCTCCAGTGGTTACAAAATTTGTGAGTTGCACTCGGACAACACTTATGCCAAAAGATAACTCTGCTCACAATGATAATAAAATTTTTACTCTTATCTCCAGAAAATCCGAAGAAAAGAGTGGGGAGCAAATGATGACACCATTAATCTAGTAACGAAAAACATTACGAGCATCATCAAGAGTAAACGTTACAAGACGTTAATGTCCACTCATAAATGGCTAGTCTATAAATAAACACCAGCATTAACATGAAGGGGTATGCTCTATTCTCGAAACACACTTACACTTTACTAAAATTGTTACTGACTTGAGCATCAGAGACTCCTCCTTATTCTTTATTTTCAGGTCCCAAGACGACGTTCACGATTCCCGAGTATTCAATATTCATTACTATTGTTATTCATTTTCTGAGTTAACAACACCTAATCTAAACGTACAAACCCTATAAAAAAATATATAGTCAGAGGATGGGGTAATGTTCCCTGTGAGTGTTAGATCAAGGGTGATCAACATTAAGTTCCTTTTATGTTTTGACGATGTACAAAATGATTGACTTGAAGTGGAACACGTTGGGGAGCTCGGAGTTGCAAAAAAAGCCACTGAAAGTGCTTTCATGTACGTCAACAAAGAGTCACGTATGTGAGATAGGGTCTGAAGACAAGCGGAAGCCACTAGAACCATCTGAAACACATTTCACGTACGTAAGGATAAGTTCACGTACGTGTGTTGCAATTAACGTACGTAAGATATATTTTCACGTACGCAAAGCTTGCTCAAAGATGATCAACGCATGTAACATGTATTGTCACGTACATGAGCTGCAAACATTCTCAGGTGACGTACGTGAGAGTGGCACAGATAGCTGCAATGGGCAGAAATGTACTCCAACGGCTAGTTTATCTTCACCAACGGTCATATCACTTGGAGATGCTATAAATATATCAAGGAAGGGCAGAAAAATGTGGATGATCATATGCTTTCAAGTCCCAATCATTTTCATCATTTCCCTCACTCTAAAACACCAAATCAAGCTAGAGATCAAGATCAAGATCATCAATTTCATATAACCAAACTTTAGCATAGAGCTTTCAACTTTTGTAAATGTTTTTCTAAAAAATTTGTGAGTGAGAGAGGTTTGTTGTGAACCTATGAAAAACAACATTGTAATGGCCTTTGAGGTTTGAGCTGTAATCAACCTTAGGTAAGCTTTAGAGGGATGAGCCGTAATCAACCTTGTAGGCTTTAGAGGGGTGAGCCACAAACAACCTTGTTGGCTTTAGAGGTGTGAGTTGCAATCAACCTTGGTGTAAGGCTTTGTTGGATTGAGCCGGAATCAATCTCCGTTATAGTGAAAGGCATAAGTGACACTTAGGTAGTGAACGTATGCATGGTTGGACGAACCACTACAAATCTTGGTGTTGTTTTCTCTCTCACTTCAACTTGATTTTGCTCTCCAAAGTCAACCAAGGCATCCTCGGAAAAATTCTCCAATAAGTGGTATCAGGAAGGGTCTCCGTTCAAGAAGGTTTAACATCATTGGAACAAAAATCCTACATCATTGGTACTATCTTCCCAATTTTCTCAACTCTTATAATTTCTTTTAAATTGATATTGTTTTGTTTTAAATAAGGGGAGAAAAGAAGTTTTAAAAATTGTGCATCAATCATTTTTAATTGGGGGAGAAATGATATTTTCAAATTTTTTAAATGATGCACAAATTGCTTTTTAAAAGTGGAGTTAAAACCAAAAAGACTTATTTTTATTCATGAATTGTTTTTGAAAGTGGGAGTGAAATTTTAAAATTTTCGATATCATCACATATGTTTGTATGAACCTAACATCTTGGCAAGGATGAAATCCTTGATCAAATTTGTTGCCTTTGATATAATGCTTAAATTCTTAAAAGTTTTGACATCATAAAAAAGGGGGAGATTGTTGGATCAAGGGTGATCAACATTAAGTTCCTTTTATGTTTTGTCGATGTACAAAATGACTGACTTGAAGTGGAACACGTTAGAGAGCTCGGAGTTGCGAAACAAGCCACTGCAAGTGCTTCACGTACGTCAACAAAGAGTCACATACGTGAGATAGGGTTTGAAGCCACTGGAACCCTTTGAAGCACATTTCACATACGTAAGGATAAATTCACGTACGTGTGTTGCAATTAACGTACGTAAGATATAGTTTCACGTAAGCAAATCTTGCTCAAAGATGATCAACGTACGTAAAATGTATTGTCACTTATGTGAGCTACATTCTCAAGTGACGTATGTGACGATAAAGTAACGTACGTGAGAGTGGCACAGATAGCTGCAACGGGCGGAAATGTATTCCAACGGCAAATTTATCTTCACCAACGGTCATATCACTTGGAGAGGCTATAAATACATCAAGGAAGGGAAGAAAAATGTGGATGATCATATGCTTTCAAGTCCCAATCATTTTTATCATTCATCTCACTCCAAAACACCAAATCAAGCTAGAGATCAAGATCAAAAGCATCAATTTCATACACCAAACTCTAGCATAGAGCTTTCAACTTTTGTAAATGTTTTTCTAAACACTTTGTGAGTGAGAGAGGTTTGTTGTGAACCTATGAAAAACAACATTGTAATGGACTTAGAGGTTTGAGCCGTAATCAACCTTGGGTATACTTTAGAGGGGTGAGCCGTAATCAACCTTGTAGGCTTTAGAGGGGTGAGCCGCAATCAACCTTGTTGGCTTTAGAGGTGTGTGCCGTAATTTGGTGTAAGACTTTATTGGATTGAGCCGGAATCAATTTCTGTTATAGTGAAAAGCCTAAGTGAGACTTAGTTAGTGGACGTAGGCATGGTTGACCGAACCACTATAAATCTTGGTGTTGTTTTCTCTCTTACTTCAACTTGCTTCCACTTTTCAAACTCAACCAAGGCATCCCCGGGAAAATTCTCCAACAGTGAGCACTCCAAAGCTCAAGTTATAATTTCTGCAGAGTTTTGGCTTAGTTCATAGGCAGTAAAACGTATCTTCTTTGATGTTGGAGAACACTATTTATAGGGTGATGGGAGTGATGTGGCAGATTTGATGAGCTGTGGGAGTATCTCCCTTTGAATTTGGATAAACTCCATGGCGGTCCCTGAGATTTAACCATATCTTTTGTGCGGTCCCTGTGTTTTGAAAACCCTATGCTCTGATCCCTCGCTCCATCACTGTCAGTCAAGTTTAATGTGACAAGTCAAAAAATCTGACGTGGCACATGAGACCTACTAATTTTAAATATTTTATGACAAAAATACTCTTTTAACACCCAAAAGCAAAACCAAAATTTTAACCGAACTTTAAACACCCAACCAAACCCATTCATTCATTCTTTCTTCTCTTATGAACCCACAACCACCAAAATCAAAAAAGAAAAATTGAATCCAACCATAAACACCCATCCTATCCCAAACCCAACCATTCCCTTTACATCTCCCATCACCGCCTGCTCTCACTCTTTCTCTCTCTCTCTCTCTCTCTCTCTCTCTCTTTCTCTCTCTCTCTTTTCCTCATAACCACCACCATCGGTCTCCGCTCACACTCGGTCTCTCACCTTTCTCAACACCTTAACCTAGAGTCGCCGCCACCACCACTGTCACTCTCCTCTCATACTCGGTCTCTCTCCCTTCTCAACACAACAACCTAGATCCACCACTACAAGAGCAGACCGTCCCGTCATTTCCAACACCAAGACCCACCGTTCATTCGTCGAAATCAGGCCAACCCCCCATGCCAAACGTTGCCCCTCAGGGACTGACTCCTCTCACTCTCTTCATCACTTTCGTCCCCATTGTAAAGACCTTCACTCCTCTCACTCACTTTGTCTCAGCTCTCTTGTTGAAGATTGACGGCCATTGAAGGACAACAATTTGGAAATTAAATTAGGGTTTGGAATTGGGGTTTCGATTTTGGGGTTTCAGAAATTGTTTAATGTTCATAAATTGGGGTTTCAGTTTTGGGGTTTCAAATATTGGGGTTTCAATTTTTGGGTCTCATAAATTTTTGCTTGTGTGTCTAAAAAAATCTCGTGTGGTCCCTCTGTTTGTGTTGGTTTTTGTGTTGAAGTTCTTGAGAATCTTGATTTATAGGTAAGGGTGTTTTTGTGTTGAGCTCCAGACGGTGGAACTGAAAGAATCTTAATGGTAGTTGAACTGAAAGCTCTGATGTTGATTGCCATTGTCTTTACTGGTATATGGAAAAATTGGTCTTGTAGGATTGTTTGGCTTGTAAATGGATCTGATTTTTTTGGTTGTTTAGATGTGGATCAATGGAAGTTATCTTGTAATTTTTTTCGCATTTTATCGTTTCAGAAATGAAGTTGTTCCAATATGTGAATGAAATTTTTTGAGACCTAAAATTCTTCAGGTTAATGTTTTCTTTTCAATTGACCTGATGTCATTTCTTTGAATTAGAAACATGATGCTGGTTTTGAGATGAGAGGTTTTGTGATTAGAGAGATGAAATCGATTTGATTGAGAGAGACACAGAGAGGAAACGAAGAGAGAGTGAGGGAGAGACATATATATGGTTTGTTGAAGTAAATTAAATTTAAAATAGAGGGTAATTTTGTCTTTTCTCATTTTTTTGTTAAAAAAGTAAACGGAGTTAAGAGCGAGGGACCGAAACGAAGGGCTTTGAAATTGAAGGACTTCACGAGAGATATGATCAAATATCAGAGATTACCAGTTGAATTTTGCATACGATAATATCAAATCTCCATGATTCACTCTATCTATTGTAAATTGCATACAATAAATGTGCTCTTTGAAAAAGTCTTCTAGAAGGTGGACCCTCTTATTTGGACTCTACTTATTACTCCGGACCGGGTCTCTAGTAGAACGGGCTTGATAAATTTTTGGCTCAAGTCACATCAATAATAATTACCAAATAAAACAGTATCGATTAAGAATTTAGATTAAAGATCCCTTGTAAGGTTGTCTTCTTTTCAATTCACTGAAGTGCTTTTGAAAAATGAAAGAATACTTAGTAACAATTGAAAAGACAAAGATAAAACAAGATGAAATTCACTTGACTCACCACCTGGTCTGGAGAAAAGGAGCACTGTCCCAGTACCTCTTATCTGGATTTGAGACACACCTATTTCTTCGGTTGGTCTCAGATATTTTCGCGTCAATAGGTTAACGTCAGCTTTTAGCGAGTGTCGTGGTGAGTCTCCCTTGGTCACCACCGAGCAAAGCAATATTCTATGACGATAAATATTTACCTGTATGATCACGTCCAACAAAAATACGTCACTACTGATAATCTCAACTCTTTTTTTTTTGCTGACTAAAAAAAGAAATTCACTTGACTCAGTAAACTTTATTTTCTATCTCAAATGATCCGAAGTAACTGACAGCGTCATTATTTTTACACCACCCAACGTATAACAATCCACATTATCAATCAACATCTCGATCTTGAAATGATAATAATGAGGAATCTTTCGACAACGTCAACATTAAATGAATTTAGTCAGCACGCAATACTAAGCAAGACAGACTTATGGTCAACAGACAGCTAAATAAAAGTACAAAAGGGTTCCTATTGTAATATGGATGCTTACAAATTATTAAAGAAAGATTGAGTGTTTGGCCACACCGCTCAAATATTGATATATATAACCATGAGAAACAACTTAATTGGTAAATAAATAATAATTTATTAATTAAATTTTAAAATTCAAATTTCATAAAAAAACAACTATAAAAAAATAACTACATTGGCTAATCCCCATTGGCTTTGTAACAACTTGATATATATTGGCTTTGTAAATTGTAACAATTACATAGGCTAATCCCTATCGTTAATAGCGGTCAATAACGACTGCCAAGCAATATGCAAGTGGGTTTTGATACTTAAACGCTCAGGGTTTAGTGGGTTCAGTTGGAAACTACCAAGTAGCTAGTACGAAGCATTAAAGCAATTGCCAAGCAAGTGGAGCGAAATAATACTTGTCCGCCAACAAACAACTAAAATAAAACTATAAAAGGGTTCGCAGTATGCATAGCATTTTCCAGTTAACAAAAGCTTAATTTACTCCGGCAAACGTAGGCACCGAAGCAACAGAAGAAAATGGCAAAAACAAAAGAACCACAATTCACAACAACGCCCAGAGGAGAGGAGGTAATATTTACAGATGCTTAAGGGTACATTAGCTGCCACAACTTAATAAGAAGTATAGTTTTCCGCCACATTTATTTTTTGTTTTTTTCTTACAAAAACTAAATTATTAGTTCTTCACTTTCACGCACTGATATATTTGAAATTTTTATTTTCACTTACAAGATAAGCTTTTGATTGTCTTTAAATTATTATATTCACTATCATGTTAATAGTTAAAATGATGGTATTAGTTTAGAGATGGAAAACTAACGGTAGATTTATGACAAGTTTAATTATCTTGTATATATGTATTAAGGGAAAAAGGGAAAGAAAAAGATCACTAGGATTGCTGTATCAGAAGACACTTTTGTGAAGACATGCACTTGTATCAGAAAATAAACAGAAATCTTATCTCAAGATCTATGCCGAAGCAAATTCTGCATTGTGTTGATTTTCGGCCATATATAACGTTTTTGCTATCTGGATTTATAACAGAGCTGCGGATGCTGGAGAATATTTGAGGGGTGTGGAATTTGCAGTACTATATGCAGCTGTATAATGGCATGCTTTACAGGCTGCACTGGATCATGAAACAGCCGGCAAGAATTTTTCGTCACTTGATAAATTAATGTATTGTATGTTGTTCCTGTTTCTTCTTAATCGTCATGTTTGAATTGTTTTTAAGATTGTAAATTTCATGCTAGTTGAATTGTCATCACCCATTTTTGGGTAGTACCAATAATTCAAGAGGACAATAAGCCTTAATTCAGATTCGGTTTTTGTTACAACCTCGATTTCGGTTTTTTTGGGTTTTTTTTAATTCGATGTCAATTTTGGCCTATTAATTTGGGCCCATTTTTACCAAGTGCATCCTTAATTTATTCGAGGCCCATTTTCGAAATACCCCATAATGTGAGCCCATTTAGTCCAAAGGCCCATTCTCATTTTTTTGGTCCATTTCAAAATTTAACCAGACCTAACATTTCATCCAAATTCACCAAGCGCTAGTAATAAGCCCACCTCTTTTATTTCTTTGATTTTGTCCATAACAATAATATGTACAACAATAATAATAATATGGATTATCGGTAGTAGAGAGGAAATCCGAGGAAAAAAGGGAAAAACAAAAATGGTAATATCATTAAAATAAAAAACAGAAATGATAAATGGTAACAATAACTAGTACAAATTACACAATTTGATAGCAAAAATGGCAAAAATGGCAAAAATATCAGAGTTAATTTCATCTGTGATCCTGAACTTTGTAAGATGTATCAATATAATACCTAAACTTTATTTTGTTCAGCCATGATACCTAAAGTTCCAATTTTTTCACCCAAGTGATCTGACTCAGCAATTAGAGCCTACAAGGCGTACACATCATATTCCCGCCAAAAAAAATTACTAAACCCACCAAAACACAGTCATCAACATGGCATGACTGTGTAGTTAATCTATTCCATTAACACGGAAACTATTCCTCTTCCTCCCTCCTCTTCTCCCATTCTCCTGCCTTTCCTCCAGCAACAACAAGAAGAAGAAGACGAAGACCAAGAACTCCAAAAAAATCATGAAGATGAAGACGAAGAGAACCCATTCGAAGATGAAGAGGACCCGCTTGTCAAATTCTTCGAATCTCGTTCTTCAACAACTCAGGACCCTCCCCAACAAGGCAGATTCTCCCTCCAAAGCAACCCCAGCTCCCAGTGGTGCCTCGCTCCTCACTTCGACCAGTGACGGACGGGAGGAGGGTCCGGCTTGGTCTGGTGACCCCCCCTCCCGGCGCCGGCGTGAGTTATGGAGATGAACACCTGCCTACAGGTTTAATTTAGTTTTCTCTATATCATCTTGAACCTGCAAGCTCAACAACTTCCCACAACGAGCATTTCCCTTTTTTTGTAGGTTGAGCATCCAGTGACTGAGATGATAATAGGCCAAGATCTTGTGAAAATGGTGGTCTATTGCTCTATAGAAATAGAACCCATTCTTTTCTTTTTTTTTTTCTTTCTTTTTTGGTTTAGTTTTTGATATATAAACAATCCTATGTCAACTAAGTCAAGCTGTGTATAGTTATGACTGATTCTTCTAGTTTGGTAGGTATAACTATATAATTAGAACACGTAAACTACGTATGAGGTTTTATGGTACAGTAAGTACAATGTCTTTTTTGCCATGAAGATTTCTATTTTATAACAATTACTCAATATGTTTTCCAATTGATGACAGGCCATGCCTTTGAAGGCCGAATATATGCAGAGAATGCTGCAAAAGGTTTTCTTCCTGCAATTGGAGTTCTTCATCTTTATCAACCTGTTCCACTGTCATCTAAAATCCCAATATGACAATATAAGAGGGGGCGAATTTGATTTCTTGCTGAAAATAGAACCTTTTTGAAAACTTTTGCAAATATTCTCAAATCAAAATAGTAGCTAAATCTAAAACACTACCACTTAATAAAGAACAAAAAAGAGTAAAGGGATAGAGAAACAAAGTCCAATATTTATAGTAGTTCGATCATCTCTGACCTACGTCCAATCCTCTAGCTCACTAGAGAGTTTAAATCCACTATACTTTCTCACTTTCGGGTGGAGGTAAACCGTTTACAATCTCCTGTTTTTCAGGGTCACAAGAAAACCTTCTACACCTTGTTTTTGCTGGTCAAAACAATAAAACCACACTCCTTTATTTTTTTAAGGAAACAAACAAAGCAAACCTAATCTCTTCTCAAGCTTTACAACCAAAGCTAAGTTATAACAAGATTCTCAATGAACTGACAGTATTCTTAAACCAACTAGTGAACAAATGGAAGGTAAACAACTCTTGTTGGTAAGAAAGTGTTGAAAAGCAAGGTAAGAATGCAATAAGAATGATTATCAAAGCTTTAGGCACTCTCAAGGATTGTTCTTCTTTACCTTATGACTGAAAACGTCTATTTATAAGAACTCCTCAAAAACTAGCCATTGTAATCTCCAGAATAGCCGTTGTGAGAGAGTTTCAAAATGCAAATTTTAATGACGTTAGACATACTAAGTGTGTACCAAGTGTACTGCGTACGTAGTTCATGATTAGGTCAGAGTCCTACGTGCAACAATCTTTCTTCTGCGTGCATAGGTCAAGTTTCAGTACCCACTGCTTGATATCAGATGGTGTCTACGTGCATAGGAACTTCTTCTGTGTACATAGAGCTTGAGTGCTATGCGCATTGTACTAGGTTCTATGTGCGTTGTCGTTTTCAAAAGTCGTTCCTCGATTTTCTCTCATGACTGTGTCAGATTATATTCAAATTTTCAAATTCAACATAATTTGGAATGTCAACTACCTTCAATGTGCATTGTACCCATTGCTACGTGCACAATATATTCTTCTTAAGAATATCTTCTTTGCTCCTCTATGCACGCATTATAAAGTGTCACGAGGCTTGTCTCATGAGTTCTTTTCTGTTTGACTGAATGTCCCGTCTACGTGCATAGGTCATGGTACAACGTGCATAGAATAGAGTGCTCAACAATCCAGACGATGTCTATTCTTTAGTGCGTGCATAGAACAAGGTATAACGCACACAACATGTAACTGGATTAATCTTCATACCGATATCGCTTTCGTCTACGCGCATAACATTGTCTTCTATGCTCATAGAATCCATTTCTGACCTCTCGGTATGCCTTTATCTCTGATCAACATGCATAGGTCTTGGTTCAAAGTGCATAGATCAGTCTTTAACGTACATAGAGGATGTACAACATGCATAGCTTAACCATTTCAAATTTTTTGTTAAATTATCAAAATTCAGGAGTTTTCAAGTTAATCAAAAACTAACTTAACATACGCATGCGCTATGAACCATCCTTTTTAGGTACCAAAAGTACTAGGATGGCACAAAGACTCATTCTTTCTCTTACCAATCCTTTCTCCATAAGCTCATCCACTTGCCTCTGTAACTCCTTTGTCTCCATAGGATTGCTTCTATAGACTGGTCTGTTAGGAATGGTAGAACCGAGAACGAAGTCAATTTGATGTTCTATTCCTCTCAAATGTGGCAATCCACTAGGCATTTTATCTGGAAAGACATCGGTGAACTCTTGTAACATGGAAATAAAACTAGGAGGCAAAACATCAAGGTTAAGGTCAGCATTAGCAAATAATATATCCTTGTATCTAAAGAGCAAAACAGGCTGCCCAAAGGCAATAACACACCTAACCTCTCTTGTTCTTACATAAAAAGTTTGTTTCTTCCTCCCTTCCCTCTTATTCTCACTCACCAATAGACCATTAATTTGTTTATCATTTTTTTGGTATCTTTTCCCTTATTCTTTCCTTTTTTCTCTCTTATTTACATCATGGTCTGAAACTTCACTTCCCTTTTTCCC
>CAODLS010276389.1:0-35001 GCA_948243855.1 Flueggea neowawraea | reverse complement strand
TTTTTTTTTGGTATTAACACATGACGTCCTTTAGGAGCTTGTACCTGCGTGTAGTAGGTCTCGGCGAAGGCACTTGGTTCTTTCCCTTCTCGGAGCTCATGACGTCATCTCGATCATGGAGTTTAATTTTGTCGCCGGAATACTCCGACCGGTTCGTTGATCCACCTTGGTCGTGCCCGGCCTTGGATTTCTTGGAGGTGTTGCCATGTCGGGAGCTGTTTCTCTCCTCGCTTTGGCACCAATCGCAAAGCTCAATTGGCTCCGAAAATTCGCCGTAGTAGTTGCTACAATACCTGAAAATATACAAAAGATTTGGGTTGGTTGTGGTGGTTGATATGGTGACTTATGGTGGGTGTGAAATGAGTTCACTTATGGGTCCATGTCGATGATGTTGATGATGATGGCGGCGGCAAGAATCATGTATATATATGCACATACATGGAGTAATATGACATCATAGGTATGCTTAGTTTCAGGTGCTACACCTATGATATTATGACATCATATGATGATCATAACAACTAATTATAAATCTCATCCTCATCTAACATATTTTAGACTGCTAAGACGGATGAAAATACACTGCATATAGTTCATACATGAAATATAAGTATTTAGCTCTAAAAAGTCGAGGGCTTGATTCTAATTAAAGAACAAAATAAGAGAAGGGCAAAAGAAGAGAACGTACGAGTGTTGGAAACGGTGGCGACATTTGTTGCAGTGAAAGAGCTTCTCAGGGAAACCAACATCGCCGCACATGCAACAGACAGTCTCAAGATCCACCATTGATGAGGAAGATAACAATTTTTTCTGATCCAAGAAAGCGACAACGCTTAAAGAGAAAAGAGAGAGAGAGAGAGAGAGAGAGAGAAGTATAGCAGTAGCAGGAAGGGGAAGAAGGGGAAGAAGATGAAGGAAACGGTAAATATGAGAATAAATTAAGGGAGTGATAACTATATAAAGAAAGGTTGGAATGGGTATTTAAGTCGGTATAGGAAAAATATAATGAGAGAGAAATTAAAAAAAAAAGTAATAAATATGAGAAGGAAAATATATGCACAGGTAGACCACAGGTTGCTTGCAGTCGTTTTCAGTTGGAGAAGGCAGAGAGAGATGTGAACCTTAAATTTGGATGGCAAAAATGACAGTTATGTCCCAGCCTGAGTTTTCATTTTTTTTATAAAAAATTGGTTTTCAATTTGTTTTACCTTAAATTATTATTATTATTTTTCTTTTCTGTCCAACCTTGTGTCCTTTTCTGGTTCTTTTTGCCTCCCCCCCCCCCCCCCCCCATGTTTGTTTTGGTTGGTACATTTGCTTCTCTACCCCGCTGATTTACACTTCCATCTTACTATATTTTCTCTCCTTCTCTAATTTTTTTTTATTCATCACATATTTGTCTCATATTAACCATAACAAAATTTTAAAGAAAATATTTTTACTTATATAGTGTCATGCTTCCACATTATCTAGAAGTCGAAGTCAAATGTCATTTATATGTATCTTCCTTCTTCAAACTACTGAGATGTTTTTTCAGGGATAAAATCGTGAGGGCCTATGAGGAACAACATCTTAGTAGATGAGTCTAGAATCATAAATTATGTACTTTTCAAAGGGAGTGTATTTCTTTCGTTATTCATTTTAATCTGCTTCCAATTGGTTATAACAAAAATCATTAATTTATTTCTCTTGTGTATTATAAAAATTGCAACTCCTTAATAGTTCTTAAGTCGCTAGCAGTCCAACAATAATAAATAAATTATGTAATCATATATCATATCAAATAGAAAGTTAAAAAGACAATTTTTAAAATTTCTCCATTGATTTTTTAAATTTTGTGATAATTTATAATTTGTAAATAATTTTTTATATAGTTAATTTAATTAATATTCAGTAGACACATTAAATGTGTTTTTATTCTGTATGAATTTATTAATTAATTAAGATGAATTAAATTTATTTAATGATAATATGAATTTAGAAAAATAGGAGTTAAAGAGACAATCTTTGAAATTTCTCCATTAATATTTTGAATTTGTTGATAATTCGTAGAAATAGATGATTTTTTTAACATGGTATAAATAAGTGATTATAATGTAGACAAATCAAAAGACCAATATAACACTAAAATATTAAAAGATTATTCATATGTCAATTAAATGATGGTTCTCACAAAATTCTCTCGAGTAAAAAAATACCATTTCTCAACAATAAAAACATAAACATAAACAATTTTTCAACTTACTTGTTGTCTGAAATACTATAATGTATATGATATGATATATTTCTTGAGGTTTCACAATTAATATATAAATTAATTTTTAATAATATATTATTAAATAAATTTAATTTATCTTAATTAATTAATAAATTTGTAGAAAATAAAAGTATATTTAATATTATATAAAATTGTAAAAGAAAAAAAATATTTCCACGCGCTTGTTGGTTGGCAAATAAGTGTAGTGAAAGAAATAATTAAAAAGAAAAGGGCAAATTAATACAAACCTCAAACCTGGTACCTGCCCCGTGTGTGTCCGTAAAAGGCGTGAGGGACATAGATGTAAATAAGGAGATTGAAATGGAGAAAAGAGGAATGTCACGAATCCTAAGTACAGTTCTGTTTACTTGCCCTTAATCCGCTCTACAACACCATAATCAAAAGTAGAAAGCAGCCCCCCGTCATGGACTTCGCTCCTCTGCTTCGCACTCCTATCATTTATCCTGCACATCTTTCATCTCCACCGTCCATCTCACAAACCCCCCCCCCCCCCAACTATTTGTGGCTTTCTTATGTAAGTTTAAATTAAATATTTTTTTCACAAATTCCACCGTCCATATGTAAATTTAGAGAATGTTTTCAGTTAATTTGCGAATTTTTATTTGGTGTTTGCTAATATAACCGTAAAACAATAGCAATATATTTGTTTAACATCCGATTCTCAGTTGTTCTAACTCTAATTATCTAAATATTTAGGGTTTTGGGATTAAAAAAATGAATTAAATAATTTATTTCTAAAATCTAATATATAATCAATTAAAAAAGGAATTGATTGAAAAAGAAATATTCATTTGCATGCAACGATTATTTTCTCATCATTCATTTGAAAATATTAAGGCATCATATATAACTTAAATATAACCAGTAATGTTTAAACATTAATTAGACTATTAGAGTAAGTTGGACATAAGTTAATTGTAAAGAAAGAAGCATTCATATGTAAAATATTGAATATAAATGCCTTTTGTAATTAATGAATGAAGAAAAAGGTGAGAGATACGAATTCAAAATTCTTATCTATATATGAGAAAACTAAGTACATTGAGTTTACTTTTTTGGTATTTGAAGCTTTTTATAGCCGGCATTTAGCATTATATTTCTCTAATAAGTGACTTCATCATAAGTAATACATGTTTTATCTAATTTTTTGAACATCTAAATAAAATATAATTTAAATATTCAAAATATTATGTACAAATAAGACTTTCAAAATTCAATATGATATTTTTTTTACAATTATACGATACTTATATTCATATAATTTTTATGTTTTATATTTTTAAAATTTGAGATAATTTTTTATTATAGTCTCGAATATTTATAAGAAAATAAAAGTAGATTTATAGTATCCCGGAACAATGTCCGAAGATAAAACTAATTCTATATTATTCACCATCAATAAGCTTGTTATTTAGTGATTTTGAAATAGTCTATAATGTCGTAAAACGTTTGAGTTTGATTCTCAATATAGTAGTTGATTTTTTAAAAAGAATGTTATATGTTAATATTTAGGATCAATTGCGGTATAGTCGTACAAATTTTTTAAAATAATTATTGTTATCTATACTAATCATCAAAAATAACAGATAATGTAAATATAAATTACTATTTTTTTCCAAATATTGTCTAGGAATTTCGTTATTAATAAACCTAAGATTGAAAGCATAATATAGATGAGGGCATTTTAGGAAATGAAATGTATCTGGTGGGATGGGCAAGATGAAATAGGATACGTAGAGATGGTGGTAAAGGAGGCGATAAGCATCACATGGGCCCATCTGCTTTCGGCTTAATTAAGGATCGTAAAGACTACAATTACGATATCGATCTCTTTTGTTGCTCTCCAATATTTAATTACTTATTTAATTTAAATTATTAGGACCTAAGTCTAATTTATTATTTCTAATTTGTGAAGCTCTTCACTAATGATCTTTTAAAAAGATTGTACTTGATCAAACTTGAGCTTAGTGGAACCCGTGAATTTTAAAGATTTCACTGCCCTGTAAAATCATATTTGTTTATGAAAATGTTTGTTTTAGTGGCAAGCACTAAATTGGTATTTATTCTTTTTAATCATCATTAGTCAACTCTCTAGACGTTAATTAATCTCTGTTTTCTTTTATCTTTTTCAAGAACATATTAATTTGTCCACTCATATAAGTTACCATGAAACAATGTCGTCTATATTTTTCATTTTCTTTATAGGTAATGCAAATTTTTATTAAGGTTATATTCACCAAATTAGTGGTCGGACATAAATACAGGTATAAAGATAAATCTGCAAGATAGTTGTCGTTTATATTTGTCATTTCTAATTATTTAATGGTCTCTTCTTTAATTTGGAGAATCATTTTAAAGGAAATTTACGACTGCACTAAGTTGATATGAACTTAAAATATTTGATCAAATCAAGACTTAGTTTAGACGAAAATTTGATTAAAAAATGTTTCTTTACGACTAAAAATTAAGAAGCCAAAAGGAAGAATTTAGGAAAACATTGTAATAATGTCATTATCGAAACAGATATTATAGGGTTATTATCAGTATACTTTACAAGATTCAAAACAAAGTTATAAACAAATATTATATGTTTTCATCAGTGATCACAACTTGATCACAAGAAGGTCATCT
This sequence comes from Flueggea neowawraea, assembly GCA_948243855.1. Classification (NCBI taxonomy): domain Eukaryota; kingdom Viridiplantae; phylum Streptophyta; class Magnoliopsida; order Malpighiales; family Phyllanthaceae; genus Flueggea; species Flueggea neowawraea. The sequence continues at coordinate 30,092 of CAODLS010276389.1, read as the reverse complement.
TTTATGAGTCCTTTTTGGCGACGAAAGCGTATAGCATCTGCTGCCAACTTTTCTATCATATTGCTTTCTACCAATAATTAAAGCATGAAGCATATGCCGCCATATACTATAAGTTTTTTTATTTATTTTAAGTTAGAAAAAAGAGGAGATTTCAATTCATTATTATTATTATTATTATTATTAATTAATGAGCAGAAGCTGACGACGAAAGAAAGTGAAAGGTATGATCAAGTTGATCATCATCGCCGAATTCATTTGGCCACTACAATTGAGAACTTCAAAGCATGCACATCCCTCCATGTAATTCCACTAATTCGTTTTTGGGATGCAAATTATTTTATATCACACATCATATATGTATAATGGGATCGATAATTCTTCATGCGTAACACATCAATTCTATAAGATAGGGATAGGGATTACCAATAAATTTATTTACATGGATTTAATGAAATTTAAAATATCTTGTCAAGAGTCTAAAGAAATTCATAGGGATGAAAATAATTCAAATAGTGGAGGATTTGTTTGCTTTTATAATCCACTAATTTATGGATTGGATGAATGAAATGATTTTATTTATTAAAAAATAATTTTTTTAATTAAAATAATTTACATATGGACTTGATACTTAACATACGGATGCTTTGATTTTTCAGGAAATACGTACTAAAATGTTACGTTTGTTACTTGATGTATATTTGGTCTAAGACATGATTTCCATTTTCCAAGGCCTAGGCGAAAGTTGGCATTTAAGATAGGGAGATTAAGATTCTACTAGATAATTTAAATTTTTATTAAATAATGGCATGTGAAACTTATATAATTAGTTACAATTAAAGATGACGGGCTCAAACTTTGGCCCTTTTTGGCCACAAACTGCTTTATTATACTAAGACTTATTTCATTTAAAAGTTTGAACTGATAGTGGAGACTTGAAATCTATTACTTGTAATCATATTTAAAAAAGATAATAAAAACAAAAGGCTAATATAATAGAGATGTAAACCGAGTTAATGAGGGTAGGTCCAACGTTGATTGTAGGGATTGTGATGGGGCCTAGGTGGGTTTGTCAAAGCTACCATCTGCTTTCTATTGATTATTTCTTTGGGAAGAATGTGGTATTAGGAGTTGGATTAAGTACTCATTAATTAATGATATGGACAACAAAAAAAATTGAAATATTTGTTGTCATGACCTAAACTAACATGCATATATTTAAACTAACTCCTCTAATATTTTCCATCTCCATATATCGATAAGAGATATAGCTACTAGGTTCTTGTTAAGTCTTCCATCATTAACCTAATTAATCATTCACCGATCTACTATTATTGGATATAGTGAATGTCATCACAAGTCACAACATCACAGTCTCACTCACTGAAAGCACTCTTATGGGCCTATGACTATGAGCAGCACCATATACGAGACAAGGCATAGTGAATATCTTTCTTTCTTTTTTTCAGAAGAGAAATATTAGTAATTTTAACAAATGATAATTTTCTTTTTATTTTAATTTTTATATATCATCTTACTTTTTATGGATATTTCAGTTTTATAAAAGTATATTACCACTCACTCACTCTTTTTTTGTTTTATAAGTACTCTTTATTGAATTTATCTAATATATGCAATTTACTTTTACTCAATTTAATAATGAGAACAAAGCACCATCCTAACAAATTGAATTAGTGAACCAAATATTACATATAGCATGCAACTCTGTGTTATTTTTACGAGCAAATAAAATTTACGCCATATACCACCTTGATTCCTCCAACTATAGTCCAAGGACTTTCAACTAATATTTTATCAATTCTGAAGTATACACCAAATTCAGAGAGGAATTCGGAGGAATTTTATAGGGATCTATCGAGATATAATTTTGTGACTTGTCATATATATATATATATATTATTAAATTACAATTTTTTTTAAAAAAAAAAGGATAGAATGAATGAGAAGGAGGAGTGGCAGAATTAATTAGATGTCCATTATAACGTCCACATCTTGAATTTGTCTCTTTTCTCGGGAGGAATGCTTCAATCTTTTTCACCGAAAAAATTCTACCATTACGTAATAAAATATGTATATTTTTATTTTATACAATGCATTTTCTTCATACTTGATCAATATACAGAAAGTCCCAACAGTTAAGTGAAGTTTTATAATCTAGAAAAAAAATAAATAAATAAACACCGAATAACATTTAAAAAATTGGTTGAAATAGACAGGAAAAAAAAAAGGGTCAATCGGCGTCGGCGACTTCCTCCAATGGTACGTAAAGTGACGAAACTGTATGCATGCATCATACATGTGAATACATGCTACTTCGTAATTAAGTCTCCATCTACATCTAGAAAAAATCAAATTAAATCAGTCGTAACATTTTTTTCACCGAATTGGTCCATATATTACGTTGGACATAGTACTAGCATTGAAAATGATGCAGAAACACATGGATGGGTATGCATACACATGAATAAAACGTGTAATAGATAAAGATGTGAGCCTCAGAATGATTAGGTTCATTGAATACGTTTCATTTCAATATATACACAGATACTACAACATTTGCTTGTTACAAGAGATAAACACGAAGATGGAGTCATAGTGTCCCTGGTGAAGTACATAAGTGGTTACAACAGTAAGATAGAGTCCATGTGATCATAGGATCCTTATCACTAGAAATAAGAGAGCAGCATGTAAAACATAAACAATTGCGGATTGTCTAATAAGATAGTTGATCAAATGGTAATAACCAGTTTTGAGATTGAAGAATTTGCATTAAATTGTGAGTTCGAGTATTTTAAAGTTCAAGATCTTCTTGGCATTATAGTGGGTGGGTCGTATTTTCTCAAAAAAATGTTCAAAATCTTCTTAAATCAGTTACGGGTTAATTACAATGAACGAAAATCAACCGTATGAACACAAAACATTAATAAGATATTAACACATCTTGTCGACAAAAAACATTATAGATTTGTCACTATCTGCAGATACAAAAACATTAATGTAAAAGGTTATTTTGGCAAAAAAAATGTAAAAGGTTATAATTTATGCGTTTGATCGATTTGTTGATTAAAAATTTTCACACCAACCCTTGATTTGTTGTTTTCTGTTCTTTTTTTTGTTTTGTTTACACCACCAACTTTAGTTATACTTTTCTTAAGTATCACAATCAAATTTGTACAACCTTTAAGCAGGTTTGATCAAAATATAACTAACGTGAATTAGATATATTGTTTAGTTTTTATCTTTTTGGGCACAACGTAATGTTTCTTTTTCAATTGTTTCATTTTTGTTAGTGTGATTGTTCTAATTGAAAAAAAAAATATGAAGTTACACATTTTTCTTGAAAAAAATATTCAAACAATTGTTATTCCTTAAAATCACTCGTCAAATCAAAATTATTCTAGACCTCATTAATATATAACCAGCAATCTATTAACTCAACAGTTAGCATGCTAATTCTACCTGGCAAGCACTTCACAGGTGAAGTTTGTTCAGAACTAGCACATCGTTTACTATTGAACCTTATTTTTTTTCTTAAAGAAGAAGAATAGAGAAATTTTGGAGGCTAGCCACGCATATATAGTCAGTCTAATATATTTTTTTCTGTCAGAAATAGGCAGTATTCTAATTATAAGCATGGTAGCTAAAGGTTGGAAGTACGTTGCGAAGTAGTTGTATCCTAGAAACAACCAAAACAAAAAACAAAAATTAAAGAAAGAGTTAAGTTGGGGTTGATGTAGGAAGTCAATAGGACACGGCTAGTTCTATGGACGTCGACCACACGTAAATGTGTCCTAAAAGCAAAACACAAACCCTAGCTCCTCCATTTCTCTCACTTCCTTCCACTGCCTCTATGGATCATTTGGGACTTCCTAAGATCTAATTTATCACATTTCCGATGCTATTCTTTACTCTTATTTCTTTTTACTGTCCTTATATATAAAATCATCAATTGATTAATATTTAATTATCTAGACTCAAGGCAAGGTTGACCACCTTTTTCTTCAACATGTTTGATGTGTTTATGTAGAAATATTAAATCGTTAAATTAGAGTTTCAGAATTTAATTTGGATCTTTGTTCTTTGGCAATATTGCAGAGTCAGAAAGTTCGGCTTTTAAGAAGCAGAAGCTTATTGCCTCCCATCTTAAGAAGAAGACATTGAAGAAACATTTCAAGTCACATGAAGAAGGAAAGACACCGACTGATTCGAAAGAGAATAATGCTCCCTTGACAATTGAGAATTAAAAAACTTTGAGAGAATTTGGTATCCACAGTTTATGAGAGTCGAAAGATGAATAGCTTATTTAAGAAAACTCAATATGGTTAACTCAAATGACAATAAAAACTTTAATCAAGTCGTAAATTTAATCTTTTAATTCCCACTTAAGGTTATCTCTTACATTTTTAAGAACAAACGAAAATCAATCAAGTCAACATTAATTGTAAAACTCTCTATCCGGATTCGAATCAGAGTTAGGTTACTGGGGAAGAAATAATGAAATTGTAACATAACACTTGTATAAATTTTCTTCATTAATGGAAATTCTTGATTCTTTAACAAAAAAAATTAATTGTAAAACATATTTGAAACTCTACTTATCGTCTCTTTTATGCATGGTATATGGAAGTGCAATTTGGATAGAATATTTGAGTTGATTTTTTTTCTTTAGATAATAAAGTTTGAATTCTTTTAGATAATAAAAGTCGAAACTTTGTTAACAATGAGAGGATAATCAAATTTAAAAATTAGTTAGCGCATTAATAATCTCTCCACTATCAACAAGTGTTTTTTTTTTCAATTTAAACTCCATTCGACAAATATGATTGTATTTGCGAAAAGACGATCTATATAGCGGTGCAGAGATTAAATACTAGGCAGAAGCACCTTGCAACGGATGTTGAACTTGTGGCCATTCTCGCTTTCCATGTAGTTATAGATTATAGATATGGAAAGAAAAGAGAAAAGGCATGCATAATATTGATCCAAGTGTGAGCATTTCAAAATCTTGAAATACAATAACAACAATAAATTGCCCAAAATTTAATTGGCAATCAAACTCACGATGCACGCTATGTCACTCAAAGCACAATAAAATTTACTTTCTTTTTTTATAAGTATGTAGGTTGACTCCCTGAAGACCAGATTGAAGCTTAATGTAATGAGTTTGCGTATTAAAAGCATGCATTAACGGCAGCACATGATTAACTAAACTTACACTTTTTTCAAGAAGAAACTACACTATAGGAATATTCTGTGTTCGTAGACATTAACGTATGTGCCATTGTGGTCCGACTATGATGCATATAATTACAAATAAATAACTAAGAATGCAATTCTTCTATCCTTGTTTTTTGAAAGGACAAATATTTTCGACTTAGTTGTCGTTTCTTTCTTTTCAATTTACAGCTTCTTTATCATCTCTATCATCTTCATTTTTTTAATGGAACTCGAACTCGGAAGACCCATATTGATAGCTTGAAAATCCTAAGTTTGGAGACGTGTTTCCCACCTAAAAACTTTGTTAAATAACAGTTTTTTTCTTGGTAACTTATTAATAATCTTGTAATCTAATGATGTCAGAATTATCTTCAGCAAATAATTAAATACATTATATATGTAATCCGAACAAAACAAAAAATAAACTAAATACACTAACAAAATATGTTCACCATTAGCATGGAAGAAACAAAAGTATGAAACACAAGATGAAACAGAATCGATGAAATGATGACATATTAAAAAGGTACAAGAAAGAAGAGTAGGGCAAAGCTGCGGGCCACATGGCCCATCGGTAGGTAAACCTAAGGATGCTTTGACATCTGGGGATCGAAACTACGGCATGCAAAAAATGGATGCGTGAGTTTAGTGTCTCGTTGAGGTTAGATAAAAAAAAAAAAGAGTAGGGCAAAGAGGGAGATGTGGGGATTATAAGAATGAAGGGGTTGTTGTCTACATCCGAACTCGCTGACATGACGTAACTTGACAGGAAACACCAAATAATTAAGAGGTGGATCTGCATCACTATCACCTATTCCCTATTTTGGGCCCAACCATTTGTGAGGCTATCCTCCATTCTTGCCCCGCACCAATATATGTTAAATTCCGGATGGTGTCCGGTAGATCAATTATGTTATTTGGTTTAACAAGTTGAAGTGCTAAATTTCTATTAGTTGTTGAAAAATATTATTTTAGAGATTTTTCAAATTAATAAGTTATATTAATAGACCATGACATTAAACCCACAAGAAAACCTTAAAATTGGTATTCTCTCTCTTACAGAAGACAGTTATTCTCCATTAAATTAATTATACATACGAAAATCTTAAAAAGGCGAGAAGAGAGAAATTTGATATTTCTCGTGGTTGTTATTTTGTATTCGAATCTAACCATAAAGCAAAGTACGTTTTTGCTTTTAGTTACATGTGTAAATTATGATGTTCTAAGATTTATATTGTGTCAAAACATAATTCTCTTAAAATGAATACTGCAATTAAGTTTACAATCAATCCCCCATGACACACTCTCCTCTACCCTTACCTCCACCCACCTTCTTCTTTCTTTTTACCTTCTTTATTTGCCATTTTTGTAGAATAAATTTACTTTTTCTTCGAAATTGCAAGATTAAAATAACTGTTGGACTATTTTTTTGCACATTTTTCAAATGAGATAAAATTCTTGATTCACCACTCTTTGCTAACACCTTTGTTCGTCCATTATAGGCATGGGTTAAGTTGATATAACGACAATGTAGGACTTAAGTACAAGGACTAATATACTGTATATTTACAGTACATTGGTAGTATATAGTATGAATGTATAGTATCAAACTTCTTATTATCATTTCGTTCGTTCGTAAGTCCATGATGTTACTTCTAAAATGACATCATGGACTTACTTGTACATCGGAGGTCACTCCTTGTCCCTTTTCATGTGTTTTACTGAGTATATCCTTAGATCTATATCTGAGAGTCCAACCATTAAACGCAAATTTCTTGTGCTTTTTGATAATTCTAGAATTGATAAGTTTAGGAGCCTAGTTAAGATTGAGAGTCCACGAGTTCAGAATTTGAAGACTCTGAAGTTAGAATATATAAATATCAGTTACATTTATGTCATAATATTTATTCTTATACAAATTTATGATTATAATACTATAATTCTCACATTACTTGACAATTAAAACAAGAGTCATTTATAAATATTTTTTTCTTTTAAACCATTGAAAATGACTTTTCAAGAGCAAAAGTGAGAGTTCTGATCCATAATGAATAAGCCTACAGCAAACAAAACTTTAACGAGTAGGTTTAGCGATCATCAAGTACATGATCTACAATAATAATTAAATTAAATATCGGGTTTTTATAAGACTAGCTAGATTCATTAATATATATTAACTTCTACTAAAAATTGAATATTTTAACATTGAAGATGACTGTAGTATTACTCGAACTATTTATAGTAATAGCATTATTTAGAATATTGGTGAATAACATGCATGGACCCTAAACACATTTGTTGAATCTCTGCCCAAAATAGGCACAACAACAATATTTTTCTTTGCCTTGTTGATAAGTCCTATGATGTGCCCACAAGACCAACAGCTTGACCTTTTGGACATTCGTTTTTTGGGATTTATTTTCCGTACTGAAAACTTTCTTTTTTTATGCGCCATTGATTTATGATGGGACCCATCAAGTTGTACAAATTTGATAAAAGTTTGTGTGGTGGTGGGGCCCACTTATACCCACCTTCAGAATTGACTACAATTAAATACATGTTTCATGCATTTTGGGCCCTCACCCACATTGCATGTGAATATGCACACCCAGTGGGCCTCCCTAGATTTCGGGCATTGCTATGGGTCCGACCCGGATTTTCCGTGCAATTTCTACCATGTGTGTAGTGTGGATGTTTGGCCTTTTGCATTAATATTTTGAAAACTAAAAATTTGTAGATATATGGCGCTAATTTTTTCTTAAAAAATACCAAAATAAATTATATTGTACTAATCGATTTTTCAAGTGTACCAAAAATAAAAAATAATTACTTATCAAATAAGTAAAAAATAATTAAAAAAATTAAAGTATATTGAAAATAATAAGAATATACAAAATTAAAAAATTGAAAGAGAAAAAAAAGATATAGATATACTTTTGGAATTTCAAGTTTTGACGTAAACAATGTGATTTCCTCTTTCGGAATCAAAAATGTTATTTCTTCTTTTTTGTGTAATTCATTTTTTTCTATAATGTATAACTGTATTATATATATTGAAAAAATATTTTATTTTATTTCATTTTTTAGAGTAGAAAAACATTTCAAAAATAAATTATTAATATTTGAGTCCTACCTTTTTTATTACTAAATATGCTAAGATTAGCATGCTATTTACAGATCTAACATTTTAATTTGTTTGTTACTAGAGACTTATTTGAATCATAAGATATAAAATTGAAACTGACCGAACATATTAGACTTGTCATACTTTTTAAAAGGTCAAATTATGACAAAATGGTCTTAGCAATAATTCGAAACATAAAAAAATCTTTTGGAATAAAATGATTATTAATAATACATAATTATTTCAAGCTAAAATAAGTGTGAGTATTTGTTGGGAAAGAAAAGTACAAAAAAAGGGAAAATATTATATTCTTTCTTTGATAATTTTCCTTTTCATGAAAGGAAAAGATGATTGTTAAAATGGTTCTAAAAAATTCGAGAAATGGTGTGCCACTAAAACGACGAAATACAAGTAAAACAAAGACTTAGGGGAGAAAGTGGGTATAAATGATGGTCAATGGTGCAATCAAAGGTAGAATAAATGATGAAGAAATTAGTGGTTCCCTGGCCACAGGCGGTGGTCCGACACATTCGGAGCCCCTTTTTTTCTTTCGCCCACAAAATTAGTGCATAATCAGGGTCCTAATGGATAATGTAAATTTTTTTATAAGGAGTGTTTATCTACCTCGAGAATTAAAATATTAATGATTTCTCTCATCCCGTTAAATATTTTCACTTGAATTTAAATCTCTAAGGTAGTCCTCATCTTTAAATTCTCATGCTCATATCGTCTTTTCTTCAGTAGCAAATATGTTGTTTATGAATTACAATGAATTTTTTCATCATGCGCTCTTTTATAAAAAAAAAAAAATGAAGAAGGACACAAAAGAAGTAGAAGTGGTAAAAATCATAACATGTGATTGTTTAGAGTAGGAAGAGCATAGTCAAACAAACCACTTTACTTTTTAATTTATCGGAAAATGACTTATTTAGTAGAGGTCAATAAGTATCTTCCTTGGAATTTACTATCCTCGAGATAGAGCATGTGAACCAAATATAAAATACTCAGTCACATTGTGGTTTTTGACATGGACACATGAAAGAAGACATATTCAATTTTATTTTGCCAAGTTTCTTTATTTGAAGTTTGCTAATTAAGTGGATTCTCATGGTGACATAGGCGAAAATTCTGCCTTTGACATCTCGAGAAATGCACCATAAGAGATAGCTCAATGAGCTACTGCTCAGTTTTCACTCCATGAAATAGATCATTTATAACTTTTGGTAAAAATTTCCGCTAATTTTTTTCGTTATTATTCGTGAATCGTGAGAGAACTCCTGCTCGAGTTTTTATTGTCTCAGTGTTGCACAGCAACCATGAAATGGCCAAAGAAGGAATACTAAGAATATGTAATCATAAGAAAAAACCTAAAATTACCTCAGCAATTAAGGTCAGATAGTATTATAAGTTGAATATCAATTGCTACAGTCGATTTTGAAAGAATAAAAGGTCCTGTAGAGGAACTTATGATCAGAGATGAATTAAAATGAAGTTCTACCTGGGAATAGAATTGCTCACACAGTTACTGGCTCGCTCGAAATGGATTATCTCAACCCAATATGGCACTCATGAAGTTACACACTATCCTCATTTCTCAGTGCCTTTACTGCGTTGTGTACGTGGACTTAACTGGGCTTACTATTTTTTTACAAATATGTAGGCCTACAGTTTCCTCTTAACAAAACTTTTTTCTTTGCTAAGTCTCTTAAAAAATTTGACTCACACGTACGTTTTTTGGATATGAAAAATAAAAAAGAACCTTAAACATAAGAGTTAACAATGCACACATAAAACCAAGTGTGCTACAGCCTTAAGTGGCTTCTGATTCACACATTTGTATTTACATGTACGTGATGTTTAGATTAACATACCTACACGATCTTTTTGTCCCCTGCAATTGGTGGCAGCGAACAAGCTGTGACGGTACTGTTCTATGAGACGAAAAGTACTGGTTTGTGTGTATGAATTTTAAAATGCAATGCTTTGTTGGTAAATACCGTGGTCGAAAAATTGCAGCTGATACAGTCCAAACATAATCCATTGCTATACCAAATAATTTATCATCTATGATCAAAATCATTTAACCCTTGTAAAATGATTTTCTACATTAATTCAAAGAATTGAAACAGCTAACTATTACAGGACGATCCAACGAACCGAATAAAACAAGACCATTCAAAAGAAACCCAAAAAAACACTAGGAATTATGAAAAAAAAAATGAAAACTTCTGAAACCCTAAACCCTACATATCTAATATTTCTTATATTTATTTCCCATTAATACGATAACGGTGTTTGAAGGCATCAAGAGTCATGGAACACAACGACAGTCCCCGAAAAGTTGTATCAATGGCTTCCTGTGTCTCTCTTCTTTGTCCTCTTTGTCCGTTTTCCGCCGTTTATTTCTCTAATATTAGCTTCAATATCCTCCTGCTCTAGCGCAGCCGACAGCGTTAAATTATTACTACTCCGTTTCTTGGTTCCCTTTTTCTACCCCGCCTCTGACTTTGACGACGTTACAACAGCATCATCATCGTGGGTTTTCTCCACACTCACCGACGAACCGCCGCTATTGTTATCATCACCAGTTGATGATAAAGGTTTCTTGACGACGCCGTCTTTTGATGATTTGGAAGTATTAGTATCTTTCTTGACGACGTCGTTGTTTGATGATTTGGAAGTATTAGTATCACTGCTATTTGGCATACGGAAACGGAAAACACAGTGGATGTGAGTTTGGGTGGATGCAGGGACGGACGGAGGGGGTCACAGGGGTCCCGTGACCCTGCCTCAACTCTCCCCCACACCAACACTAAATGTACTAATAATATCAGGTAGTTTACATTGATATAAATAAATAATTGTATAAATTAAAAAGCATGCATTAATAAAAAGTGCACAAACTTAATTCGGAATTCGGAATTTATATTATCACAAATGCTTCTCACAGTATAATAAATAGATGAAATATTTATCTTATATTCTAATCAATGAATTAAAATAATTAATCGTAGAAAGAAACTATATGTAAGTTTTGAACGACAAATGTGTCACAATGACAATATGTGTAATGAACTATTTTATCACTATTTTTATTAAATTTTGACTTAATATATTTTGAATTTTTTGAGTATATTTATAAATATATTTGAATTTAAATTATTATAACGCTTATAAAAGTCATGATGTGAGGAAAATAAATTTAGACACTTTGTTCATCTTTTCAATTCTAAATTACTATAATAGTTGAAAGACATTGTATTGCAAATATTAATTATTATAGAAGAAATCAACTACTACATATCAACAAATATTAATTATTTTTCATTACATATTTTTTTTCTTATTTTGTTCGATGAAAATTGACTATCAAAATTTTAAGATATATATTTGTATTTAAAAACAATTAAATTATAAATAAAATACTTCAATAACGTGCAACGCACAAACATAAAACGCTAATTTTATATCAATGGTGCCCCTTAATGAAATTTTTTCTACTTTCGTCACTGGATGGATGCCTGGGGTTTTGGGTTTAATATATAGGCGTAGAACTATATCCTTATTGTTATAGAATTTAGATACTTAGTTTTTCGGTTATCTTTTGGAAAATGTAAATTACTCGTATGAAAAAAGTAGAGTGCATGCCAAGAAAAAAAGGGTTTTAGTAAATATTACATTTACGAAAATTATTTGCTTTATTATTTTTTTCTTTCCATAAGCTATGGGGTTTTCTTGAAATTTCATAATTAGTTATTATCATCATGGAAAGTTTAAAGCTTGAGAAGGTGTTCATGCTTCTTGAGAGAGTGCATGTTTTTTATTATTTTTTTTCTTTCCATATACTTGGATGTTTTTCCAGTGATTTTTTTTTAAAGAATAGGTCATTTTTATACAAATTTATATAATCTATTTAATTTTAACATATTAAACCCACTTTAACCACCAATAAGGTAAGTGATTTATGTGGGATATTATACAGTCGATTCATTCAACAATTAAAATACTAATAACTAAAAATACTGATTTTGATAGAGACTTAATTAAACAATAATTTTTTTGGTTAATTTTCTTTGATAAGTTATTATCATTTCTATATATTTTTTATTTTTCATTCTAATTTTTAAATACCCATGCCCCTACCACATGTTCTTGGATTAGTATATATTAATTTGAACAGATCGAGTAATACATACAAGTGTACAAATATCTAATGGTGACAACTAATTGCAATGAAAAAATATTGGTGACAGCTAATTTACAAAGACATGTTCGCACTGTTCTACGAGATCATGAGAACTACTTCATATATATATATATCAACTTCATAATGCACTCAATTGATAAATTGCATTAATGGTTCGGTCCAAACATAATTCGGTTCCTCATTGTCACAACCTCGACTCACAATACATATTTGGAAGCATACATGGCATAAACCATATTCATACGAACACATACATTCATACGTATTGTATCTGCATCATCGGACATTCCATAAAATATTTAGATGACAAGAAAAATATTTTAAAAAGATGTCATTTATTTATATTTGTTAGAATTAGATTAAAATCTCCTATAAAATTTGTAGAAATGCTAAATGATGCATCAGTTGAAAAGATAAGTACTAAAAATGAGCCATACATAAAACGTGGGCAAAAGTGTCGTTTAGCGATTCTGTTATCTTTTTTTTATACAAGGAACATTGTTTTGCATTTATTGGTTTATATATTTCAGTACCATTAAGTGGCAAAGTCATAAAAGAAGGACCAAATTGAAAAGTAGTGCAAAAGTTTTTAATTTGACCTTTTAATCAACCTTTTACCATGTGTCACCTCGTGCTTAGATTAAACATGATAAAATAAAACCAAATGCAGATAAATATGAATAATTTCGTGCTTAACCATAAGAGAGGGCAGAAAGGAAGGGAAATAGAGGGAACAAGAGAAGAAAGGTTGTTTTCGTGAGATAAATTCGGTAGAAAAGCTAGAAATCATCGAAAACGCGATTAGCTCAGTATTTCTTGTATCTTTTGCTTCTAATCACCAAAGTAAGTGAAATTATTTGTTTATATCTGCATATTAATCATATAAGAATGTGTTTCAGGTTTCGTTTTGCAAAGAATTACAGTATAACATGATTTAAACATCAATTTGCATGCTTTGGTTGATATGTCTATTTAGGGTTTTAATTTCCATCCGAAAGTGAACTGTCTTGTTTAGTTGCATAGAGACGTATTTTGACGAGACTTAAAACATGAAAGTTCTTGTAAATTATGTCTTCTATGATTATGTAAAATATTGTTTTTATTGTAACTGTACATTATTAGTTAAGGTGGTTGCATTGAGTACTGCTCTGAGAGTGTCCTGTTTTTCAGTAACATTGTCCGGTTTTGATCTCTTGTGTTTATAATCATAGTGAAAAAATAATTTGATGGTAAAAGAACAAAAGTTGTTTAAATATGTGTCCAGACTATTTCTGCAAACTTTTATTATAATTGGATTTTCATAACGAGAGTTAGGTTCAATATACTATAGGCTGCCCACCTGAAGTGTATCTGTTATAAAGTTGTAATTTGAAAAATTGTCCAAATTGTTTTATGTTGAGGTAAGAGGTGAAATTTGAAAGGACAACACTTTTACATGCCTATTATATGGGGGTTAAATTTTATAGCAAACTAAGTCTGTTTGGACGTTCAAACATAGAGAACCAATAAGTTGTCCAGAATGGTGTAAAACAGAATTTCAATTACCCTAAGCATAATGTTTCTTTAGACACATTGGATCGATTTCCTTTCATTTTAAATGATCAAATGCATTCATAATAGATTAGTAACACAATATCATATGCATTGCATATATTCATAAGTTAGAGTTGAAATAACTCGAGCATATGCTATAGGATCGAGAAACGTTAAAAGGGAGCCCGAGCAAGGTAACGAGACATACTATCTGTCTTAAAGAGGTGAGTATTAACTGGAGATTAGATTCAAATGTGTGTCATATGTTTTGTATTCTAAGATGTGCTTTTGATATGATTACATGGACATATTGGGTGACTAGTTGAATTTACATGATAGATGTTATATGTTGAGAATCGTCATATGGTTCACTATATGGATATATTGAGAATGTTCATTGTTATATGGGAAGGAATGCTCTTACATGTATATGGATTATCATATGTTTCATATGTTGATGCATTCATACTAGACTTAATAAAGACGTTATGACCATCATGATTTTGTATTTGCAAAATATACACAGTGGGACCTTCGGTTCATATTTCATACTGGAGACCTTCGGGTCATATTCGTATTGGAGACCTTCAGGTCATATTCATACTGAAGACCTTCGGGTCAAATTTCATACGGTGTCAGCCGGACAGCTATATAGTGGCATACAGGAATCCCGAAGCGATACATGACTTATTTGGTCACAACATATAAAATGGAATATAGAGGCATATGTATATGTTTATATGGTTTAGTTAATTAATTATTTATTATATGCTTGTATTTGTTGGAGTTTGATCAATGATGGATTATTTTAATTGAGTTGCGACTCATATAAAGTGCAAATATTTTTCAGGTTACCATTGCTGATAGAAATTTTTGCTTGACTTGAGCCTGGAGTTTATAGATAGCAGCATGAGTCACAGGTCGGCCAGCTGGTGCTCTAGACTCCCTCCTCCTCAACATTTGCATATATATAGTTAATTGAGTCTTTTTGACTTATGTATAAAATTTTGAAACTGGCTTGTATATATAACTTGTACTGATGTACATGTACTGTTGTATATGTTTATGTTTACATGAATAAAGTGTATTTCTAGTTGTATTTATACAATGAAATATAAAAGAATATGATTATATGATTAATACTTAAATGACATGAAAGTATAAGGGCGTTACACTCATAGTATCAAACAGTCTGTCATCTCTCATCAAAATCAATTTAGCCTCCAAAATTTAGCATACAAAAATGAATACAATAAGTGTAAGATCACAAAAGAAAGACAGATTCTTGTTTCAGGTATAGCATTTCAATTAGTCACCGAGACTGATTTGGTTTGAGTCATTTGAAATATACTATTTGATAAAATGTATACATTTTATCAAATTTATTATTTGATTTATTAAAATTAATACTAAATATACACATTTGATAACACAGATGGTACGTGGAGCAGTCCAAATAATCCCGAACATCATAGCAATCGTGTCCCAAATCTTATGAGCAAATACACAATGAACCAGAAGATGTGTTTCTTCATCACCATTATAAAAACACAAGATGATTACAAGAAATTTGTACGTTCAGAATCATGTATATTTTTTGTTACAAGAAATTTACCACACTAAATTTTTGGTGTCAATTCGTGTTATCGTATCGTAATTGTGTTATGTCATCTATATATCACAAATCATTATATAAGATATAAAAATTACAAAAATTGAATTCGTGTCAATCGTGTCGTGTCGTGTCATCTCACAAGTCATGTTATCGTGTAAAAAATTGACAGCCCTATTCATCACAACCATTCAACAAGTTCTAGTTCACTTGGGTACTTCACAGCAACAAAATTTCTTTAACTTGGCGTAGGAGGTTGCGGATTAATGAGAAGAATGAGGTTGACCGACTTCTCTATTTGGTTGAGCAGAATAAAAGAGATGGTGTTGGTGGTGATCAATTTTTTGGGAAGCCAACAAACTCAATCTACACTCCTGCCTCGTTTGTCGCAATCTCTCAAGAAGATATATTTAGCTCAGTGTGTAAATTGTTGTGGAAGGCAAAAACTAATTCTACAATCAAATTATTTTGTTGGCTAGTGATGTGGGCTCGAATACCTTGAAAGGTATTTTTGATGAACAGAGGTATTTTGGCTTCCAATAATATTGCTTGTGTGGTCTGTGGAGAGAATAATGAGACCAAGGAGCCTATAACGTCCATACAATGCATGTTTGCACGTCAAGTGTGATCTTGCATTTTTAATATACTAAATATTTCATAGGTTATGCCGCAATTAAATGTGGAGTTCTTCGAACAGTGGGCAGCAATTTTCAGTGGCAAGTTACAAAGGCATTTCATGAGTGCTTTTTCGCAAGTGACTATGCGGGAGTTGGAAAGCAAGAAATAGAACTTTCTTAGATCTTATGACATGCACGGAAGAGTTAGTCCATAAATGTGTTTGTCAAGTTATCTTTTGGATCAAATGTTTTGATATAAAATTTTCTTATTCGAGAAATGATGTTTACAGATACTTCTCAGTTGTACTGCTATATTATATGACATAATATTTAATTGTCGAACAGGGTTTTCCTTTTCTTTAGGCCTTGATGTCGTAGTCTTTAAGTGGCGAAAATCTCTACTCGTTTAAAGTATTTCTTTTTTTGTTAGGTCACTATTTTGGTGTCTTAGCTCTTAATAAAGAATTTGAATTGTAAAAAAAATCTTATTTAATAGACGCATTTTACCAAGAAGAGATGTGCCATGCAAATGTATATGGTACAGAGGAGAATCAGGATCATATTCTCATACATTGTGAATATGCACGAATAGTTTCGTCCCCTATTTTAGACTTATTCCAACTTACTCGGGTCATGCTATGCAATGTTAGACAATTTTTGAACAGTGGATGAATATATTTCATGGGAATTTCCAACGATCCTTTTGACAAGTACTAAGCCCGGAATTGAAGACATTTTTTAGTTACACCTACATGTTGAGATGACCTTGTGCATAAATGTATCAGTCAGGTTGTTTGTTGGCTAAAATGTGTAGATAGTTGTTAAGATGCATATAGATGCCCTCATTCTATTTTCTTTTGTAGATTATTGTAATTATATTTTAGCAGGGTTTTCTCCTTCTTCGATGTGTAGTTTTAATTGTGCGATTCAAGAACTCGCTTTATATCTTGAAGAAAATTTTGATCCAAACATCAAAATTTTGTTCAAGAAAACAAAATCAATCAAATATATATAGAAAGACGAATTAAGAATTAGATTTTGTTCTAATATTAATTCATAAAGTAGCCATTAAACTACGTACGTAGTAAAAAAAAAGTGGCTATCAAACTATATACATGCGGATCTAACAAATCAAAATTGAAAGGCTAAAACGAAATCCTAACAGTTAGAGAGGAGAATTGAATTCCCAGTAAGAGCCTTTTTTTTTATAAGTAGTAATTGAAAAAAAAATGAAAATCTTCTGAAACCCTAACCCTAGCAGTATCAGAAATTCCTAAAATTACTTCCCGTTAATACGATAACGATGGCTGAAAGAATCAAGAGTCATCGAAAACAACGACAGTCCCGGAAAAGTTTTATCAATGGCTTCCTGTACCTCTCTTTCTCTCTTCTTCGTCCTCTTTGCCCTTCTTCCTCCGCTAATTGCAGTAAAATCCTCTTCAATCTCCTCCTCCGTCAGCGCAACGGAAAGCGTCAAATTATTACTCCGTTTCTTGGTTCCCTTCTTCTCCGCCGCCTCCGACTTTAACGCCGTTATAACAGCGTCATCAGTGTTTGGTTCATTTCCTTGTGATGATGATACGCCGCCGCTGTTGTTATCACCAGTTGGTGATGGCGGTTCCTTGACGACGTCGTCGTTTGATGACTCAGTAGTATCAGTATTACTACTTCTCGTTGTTGTACGGAAACGGAGTTTGAAGCCGGAGATGGAAACACCGGTGACGTGAGTTAGCGACGGCGGCTGAGTTTGCATGGACGAATTGTGGGGTTTCTGACGTGGATACATGAAGGAACCCATATTTGATTTTCTTGATTATCTTTGTTTTTGTGAAGTTTGTTCTGGGTTCTGGGGGTTAATATAGGCGAAGAAGTGGGGTCCAAGTATAAATTTACACGTAGGAAAGAGACTAAAGTGCTAAAAAAACATGGTTTTAAGATATATCTAGATTTATAAAAATTATTTGCTTTATCTTATCTTTTTGTTATTTCCATTAATTATGTTTTCTATCCTTATTGTAATAGGGTTCAGCTTTCTTTTTAATCTTTTGGAAACTTAAATTACATATATATGAAAATGAAATGGCCAAAAAAGAAAAAAAAATGAAAAAAAAATAAAGCCTCTGCATTTTATAAAAATTCTTAATTAATTATCAACATTTCTTATATTTTATATCTTCATTTCTCTTGGATTAAGAAAAAAGAAATACATTTTCATTTCTTTTACTTTACGTTTTCTTCTAATATTAATTCATAAAGTAGCCATTAATTCATAGCCAGAATAACAACTTTGATGATTCAGTCATTTGAAACTTCTTTGCTTAATTTCACTCATTTTAATTACTTAGATAATTAATTTTTGTGATTGAAACCTACCAACATAGCTTTGAATAAAAATATTGCTATACATAGAAAGCTGTGTAAGGTACCGCATAATTACACTTCTGTCTGAACATTTACAGGAGCAGGGTCAACAACCAAATCATCCTTCGCAAGATGAACATGGGACAGAGATCTGAACCTGCAAGGCACCGGACATTTTCAGTTAAGAAGCAGCAGGACAATGCAATTGAAAGAAGAAAGCATGAACAACTGAACATAATTAATACTTTCTAAACAAAAAATGAGCAGTACAACTCCAGTTCGAGAGAAAGCTCGGGTCTTTCAACAGATGACATCAATCTATGCAGTAAATACTAATTACACGAGAAGGATTGTTAATTCAATTCAATTCCTATAACCAGCAAAAGAAATCAGTGATGATCCAACTACTGATTCTGAAATTCACCACGAAAGACATGTTCAACACTAAAAATTTCAAATGGAAGAAATGGCAGACAGAAAAAAAATGAGGCATATAGAAGCTGCATTTTTTGGATTAAATGAATGTCACAGAGCAATGAATATACAGACTGCACTTGCACCCCAAGATAAGTTCCCATGCATACTTGTGAACCCCCACCATACCAAATCAAAGAAATTGATGGAATGAATTTTGGTTTTTATCCTTGAAGAATTTGAATTGAACGTGAAGCGATTCCTCAAGATTATGTTTTCCAACTCAGTAGAATTCGATTCTAATGATGTGCGAATGAAAAGAAGTAAATGTGAAGCAATTGTATTGTACTTGCTCCGAGTCATCCTCACCGAAATCTAAGTTTCAAATGCCTTCAGATAATTAGATTAAACATCCAGGAAAAGTTGACCAAAACTACAATGGACAAGAACGCATCAGAAAGTAACATATAGCGAAGCTGTAAAATGGCAAGCTGAAGAGATAACAAAGCAACAAAGACAGTAGAAAAAGAAAAATTCCCTCTGCAAAATTCAAAAATTCTATTCAGAGTCCTCCTCTTCACAGAGATCATCTTGTTTTTCAACTACTATTTTCAGAAATATTTAGCATTTTCAAATGCAATTACTGGTTAGCAAGAAGCCACAATCTCATGATGAACAGCTAGCTTTTAGTCATTCAAACAATGATCAGACGGCTCTTAACTACTAATAAACAAAATGTAACACAAGAAGGATTCCTGTTCCGAATTAGCAGAATTTTGAAATACCATTTCACCCAAGTTCATCCATATCTAACATTTTAGTGGTTGTTGAAAAGAGCTGCCTCAAAATTCAAACAAACAACTACAGGGATTCCTATTTAATACCTAAAGTCCATAAAACACTTCACATAAGCACATTCATATCATAAGCAATTCCAAGTTCGAGCAGCAGGATTCAATCAAACACACAAAACAAGAAAACATAATTCAAATAGTCCAAAGTCCAAACACATAATTATTACTTAGAACTGAACTCACATTGCAGATCAATCATGAGGTGAAGACTGTAAACAAATCCACCACAACTGCTATCACTCACTCCTTCCAGGAATATGGAGCACGATCAACTACCAAATAGTCTCCCCTGATATCCTTCACTACTCGAATTTCGTCATCAAGAAACACAGTGTCAAACCTGTCCATTACACAATCACACTCAAAACGCATTTTCTCGATGCCGTTATTACTAGCAGCCACACTCACAACACATTGAATTCAAATTCACAAATTCCAAACAGAACATAAGAAAATATGCTAAATTCTTAGTTACTCACCAGCCCTGCCCAAACGGCGGCAACGGAATCTCCCAATTCTTTCCTCTCAAAACCGCGCTCGTAAACCTGAATTAAAAATTCAATTCAAAAAGAACCAATTTGATTAATTAGCAATCGAGAAATCTCCGTTAAAGTCATCAATGCCGTTTCATTTAACACAAACCTGAAATTCACTCTCTGACTCGAAGCAACCTCGATGGAAGACCTCACAAAGAAAACGCCGTCAGGAGGGAATGTGATAACGTTATTCAGAGTCTTATTCACCACATCTATCACTTGCAAAACGTCGCCGGCTCGAGTGCCGAGCAGAGGCGCCTTCTCAATTATGAAGAGTTGCTCCTTCTCGGTTGTCCAGATCAGTCGCCACGTGGCGGAGAGTGATTGGTTGATGGTGATAGTGTCTTTTCCAAGCTGGGCTAAGGCGTCGATGGCTCGGATTATTGAGGACCGTTTGGTTGGGTCGGTTTGGGTCTTGAGGCCTCGATTTTGGTCGGAAATGAGGGTGAGGAGATGACGTTTAGCGGATTGTGACTGTGCTGTCAAGGAAGAGCATGTGATTTTAGGGGGTTGGAAGGTGGAGGTTTTGGTTTTGAGTGGAACCAGGAGGAGAATGGTCGTCGCGGCCATGCGTTGGAGTTGTGTGGCCGTTGCTGCTGAAAAATGGCGGTATCGTGTGTCGCCTGTTTGTTATGAAGAAGATATTTTCAATTAATCTACCTGTTTATTGTACTGTTTGGTCCTTTTAATTTTGTCAAACTTTATGATATATGAATTAGTTAGCGATTCAATTATAAAAAAAAACAGCTATATTCAACTAAAGAATTAGTAGCTCGTACTCAAATGATAAAGAAATAAAAGGACGAACTATATGAGGTCCTTTAAATTTATTGCTATCTTTTATTGCATTTGTTTTATTTAAAAATTTCTTATCATATCCTTGTCATTTAGTACCGTTAAAATGTTACCAATAAAATATGATAAAAAACTAATCCACAACAAAAATTGGATTACACAATAGAGATTGAAAAACCTAGATAGAACAAACCACATACCATCAACGAACCAATATTGAAAACATCCACACCTAATCTTTATTCTCTTCTGCTAAGTTGAATTATTAAATCGATTAGGGTTTTGATTGTATTATTGTCACGACCCGGTATAAGCATGCAACTATTTTTAAACATCTAACAACTAATGAGTTTCTAACTATTAAGCCTAAACTTGGATTACTCAAGTAGTCAGGTTCTTATCTTATAAATCATTCCAACCTTCCACACTTATCCGATATGAGTTTGAACAGTAATTGCACAATAATAGTTTGTCCTATCAGTTTAAGCTGCGTATTTAGGTGAGATGTCATTTGTGATGTCCTTGTTTCAAAGTCTTACAATCAGGATACTCAAAACCTTCCGTATTTAGTTAGTGTGGGATTTGCCTAGACTCAATGTCTCCTTCTCAACCACTAGAGTTGAGATTTGCCCCCATCACTATTCAAGTTGCATGTAGAGTGACTCTGATACCCTAATTGTCACAACTCAGTATAAGGATGCAATTATCCTTAAGCGACATTTGATAACTAATGAGCTTCCAAACATTAAGCCTTTAGGGTTCAAGTTTGGCTTACCCAAGTAGTCAAGTCATTTTGCTTATAAGTATTTTTAAAACTACACACTCATCCAATGTTTGGACAGCAACTGTACATCAGCTAGTTTGACCTATCGACTTTAACTATCTGCTTAGATAGGAAGTTATAGTTGGATTTTGATGCAACAATGTATGAGTATCTTGTGAAGAATTTGAATTTTGGTTCTTGAAAGGATAAAGTGAGAGCAGAGAGACTACGATCTTCTTTGCTTCCTTATACACATACACAAACCAAGTCTTGTTTGTTTTCGCGTTTTTCAATCTGTTGCATTACATTTGAGTAGTTGCAGATAATTATAAAGATTGGGATGAAAATACCATGGATTAAAGATCTTATGAATGGCTTTAAAATTATGCCCCTGACCTGTCTTGAATGAACATATCTCACTTTTCCACCATGAATGAGGACTAATGGAGTTAGTTATGACAGTTACCCATTCTACTAAGGTTCGAACCAATTATAGATACAGTTCCCAGTTGCTCCTTCAAATTTTAACTTATCTTAAGTGCTCTTAAAGGTAAGGAAAAGGAGATTGGTTTCAACTAAGAAGGAAATTAAAGTTGTGCTACTACTTTGCGATGGTTATATACATTTATGATGGTTATCGACATTTGTTATCTATTTGTGACAAGGTTTCTATGTTTCTATCTATAATTTCGTACTATTTTTCTATAAGAGCTTCATAATGTTAGATTACATCATTGTAAGAATACCAACGAATCATGTTACTTATTGCGTCGTATGTGTAATACCCCAGTCAGATTCTTGGAAGGCTCTCTGTAATCTTCTGTTTAGTTCCGTTTCGATCTTGATCGATACGAGTGTTGAGTTGAGGATTTATGTTGGTGAGAAGTGTTGCTCGAGTAAGCATTCATGCATTACTCGAGTAAGGTGAGGTGTGGATTACTCGAGTAAGCATCTATATTACTTGAGCAATCCGTGTTCTCGGATGAACACAAAGAACACCTGAAAAAAGTGTTACTTGAGTCACAGGATGTGTTACTCGAGTAAGCAATGTGTCACTCGAGTGATGAAGGCCTGTCACTCAAGTGAGGGTACTGTTTTGGGCAGGGGTCTATAAATACCCCCATCGACTCTTTAATTTCTCTTACTTTATTTTCGCCATTCTCTCACTCAAATCGGTGAGAAACGTGTTCTTGTTGCCCTAAATTGTTCCCATTTCGTTCCTAGAGGTAAGATTACGTATCTAATCTCTTCATTTCATCCATTTCATGCTTTTAAATTTGGATTCATGCTTTAGGTCGAGTTTGTAAATGGATTTACATTTTTGGGATGATTATGAGTTAATGGATGCTTAGGATTGTTAGCTCTAGGTTGTTTGAGGTTAAGGGAACATGATTCAAGCTTTAAATCATCGTTTTTGATGAGGCATTGATTGAGTTAGGGTTAGCTTCGTTTTTTGTCGATCTAGGGTGATTTCAAGTTGTTTTGGAGGTTTTGACCCTAGATTTGTGTTTAGGGTTTTTTAGAGTCAATGTGAGTGTTTGGTTTTGATTTTGGTCGGTTAAATAGTGTTGCATGATTTTTGGGTTCGTCTGGGTTGTGTCTTACTTGAGTAAGAGCTTTGTTTACTCGAGTAAGAGGAGCTTCATCTCACTCAAGTGACCAGAGTGTCTTACTCAAGTGAGAGGTGGACTGTCTTACTCGAATGACCATGTATGGCTTACTCGAGTAAGATGAAGGGTGTCTTACTCGAGTAAGCCAGGGTGTTACTCGAGTAAGATAGGGTCATTTAGGACTTATTTTGTAATTTTGCATTTTGTCAATTTCTGAAAGTTCGGGACTCTTTTGGGGATTCTGACTACTTGAAAAAATTAGTTAATTATCCTAGTATAGTCGGAGGACTATTTTGTAATTTGTCAAGTCTCGGGGACTAAAATGTAATTTTGCACTAGTCAATGACCAATCTGTAATTTTACGTAAGTTTTGTATTTTAGATCTAGAGTGATAGATTATCATTCGATATAAATCATTTGGGGTCTGTTGAGAGTCCTCATCTGCATCTGCACATCATGCATCTGGTATTTTCACAGTACCGCATTTGAGTTTGCTTCTGATATATCTATTGATATATATATATTTGCTTTATTCAGCTTCCTGTTCGTGCCCGAGAGACCAGCCACCAACGAGTGGGGCCTGACAGGTGTTTGCACTTGGACTTCCAGGTGAGTGAATAGAAGCTTCAGAAAAATAGACCGTGTCTCAAACTGTATATGTTTTCTGTTGTGTATAACACATATTTTGGAAAATAAACTAATCTAAGGATTGTCTAATGATAAACTGATTATGTGTATTAATTAGGGCTCTACTTTGAAATTGATATATATGTATTATATATCTCTCCTCTTATTTTGATGCTTCTACACATACTCTGTTTTGATACTATATATTAGTATGCTTTTGTTTTCTGATATGGGACATCTACTGTTACAAGTAAACGTAACATTTGGTATACCGATGCTTTGATTAAACCCAGCCATCAGGGTTGTTGATAGCCATGTGTCCTGATCCGGCACATGATTTGATATGGATTGTGGCGGAGCCCACATACTTTGTTATTAATGCCACATGCACGCCTTCTGCTTTAGTCTCATATATTTGTCTATGTATTTGTATATGTATAGAAAAGCTATTACATATATATAGTGTGTATATATATATTTGTATGTTAAACTATATCTGCATGTGTAGTTTTGAACTGTTTTCAAAATAGTATTTGTGAGGCATGTATGAGACGATCTGAAGTGTAATTCCTCACTGGGCCTTGACCCCTTTGTTTCTCTGTTTACGTGATTCCTATTGAGCAAGTTCACAGATTTTTGGCTTCGGCATCTGTCAGCATCTAGACTCCAGTGAGGCATCTTTTGGTTAGTGATGCCCTTTTGTCCGGACTCATCTTTTATTTTGTAGAGCTCCGCATCGGGATGTAGTTGGGTTACCGGGTTGCCACTTTGGCTTTTGTTTTGAGACTTCCGTTGTGTTCCACATTATTACTTTTGATATATATATATATATATATTTGACTCACTATGTTTTCGATTATTAAATGTTTTAACAAATGTTTTATAATCTGATTCGTTCGGGTAATATGTTCTGAACTTTGAAGCTTGTGCAAGATGGGTATGGGTTTCCACAGACGGATCACCTCGTACGTCAGTCACGGACTCACAATGGGTCGTGACAGAGAGACAATTCAAGAGATAAAGGAACGGATTTGAGAGAGTGAGGGTGAGTTTTGGAGTGAAAATGACGAACCAAAGTCGGGTGAAGGGTATTTAAAAGCCTCTCACCTTAAACATACCATTTCACTCAATTTCAGCACAAAAACCTTTCGTTACGTGTGCAACATAGTGACTTACGCACGTAAACAAGCACTTACATGTGTAAATAATGCAATTACATTAGCAACTGGCGAACAACAGCTCCAGGTGCAGTTCTATGCAGAAGAATTACACGCTTAGCTCAATCTTTACGCACGTAAACAATCCCTAACGTGTGTTATACCCATAATTCCACACTTTCAACGTATTTCTAACTTGGAAACATAAATCTCATCACCCCCGTAGCTCAAAAACCTAATCAAAATCATATGGGACATTATAGATTGTGACTCAATTCTCCATTACCTTACACCAAGTTGATTACGGTTGACAATTCCAAGGCCTTACGACAGGGTTAATTGCAAATCATACTCTAAAGTCTGACACGATTAATTATTAGCTCATAGCACTAAAGTTTATCTAAGGTTGATTCTTGACACACATATAAATGCTTACACATCATTTTCCTTAGGTCAACAATTAACCTCTACCTTCTCAAAGTGTTTTAAATTTGTTTATGAAACGTCTCGTTTGTTCCGATTAGGTTTTCTGTAGTTTTCCATTCCGTCCTATTTTGGTTCTGAATTTTTAAACTGTTATGTGAATGATTTATTTGGGAGGAATGCTTGTTTACTCGAGTAAGATTTGTCTTACTTGAGTAAAACAAGGTTCTGTTAACTCGAGTTAGAGTTGGAACTACTCAAGTAGAGTGATGGTTGGTTTACTCGAGTAAACGAGGTTGAACTTTTGGGTTGAGGAATGACTTACTCGAGTAAAACTTTGGCTTATTCGAGTAAGCTACGTTTCTAGGCAAGCGGTTAAGTGGTTGTCCGTCTTTTAAGCTATGAAACTCATTGTTAAACTCATTTTGCACCCATAACACTTCCTCTAAACACCCAAAACATTTCTCCTCAGATCTCTTTGCTTCTTGATTTGTTTCTTCTAAGGTTTAAGCTTCTTGTTTTTGTCGGCGAGGCAAGTCCCCTGCTAATGGTGCTAAATTGGTCTAGCCTTGGATTTCTGGTGAGTGATGTGTGGTTTAGATGTATAAACTGCGTCTTCTCAATATTATCATTTTTGTTGTATCTGAACCTTTATATGTAATTTGACGAATAATTATTTGGCAAAATAATAATATGACTTATGTGATAAATATTGTTCAGTATTTTATTTTTGAACTCTGATATATATTTAAATAAATATTAAATATATATTTTCGTAAAATAATTTTGCTTTGTATGTTCATTTGCTATAAAATATTATTTTATATATTTTCTGATTCGGGATATCTATGCTACGAGAATAATCGTAGCCTGTGGTATACCATGGTGAAGGTCCAGTAACCAAGGTAGTTGGTAACCATGTGTCTTGCTAACACATGTATGCTAATTTATTTTTAGTGGCGATGATCCACTTATGATTTGAGATATGATCATATATATATCTGATAACAATATTGTTTGACTGTATGTTGTCTGTTTTAATTGCAATGATTTGTAAATGTTTTGAAGAATATTATTCTTAGTTTATATATTATATTATACGTATATGTTTGTGGTATTTTTGAACTATCTTCAAAACGGTTTATGTGTCATCCCTCATTGAGATTTATCTCACGCCCACTCCCTAACATTTCATGTACACTTTTGGCGTTCAGTACCTGTTCAGCTCTTGGTACTCAGTGAGGCGTTCTTTTGATAGTGAGTGTCTTTTTTGTCGAGCTCTGTATTATTTGTAGGAGATCTCCATACCGATTGCTGTTGGGTTATGAGGTTTACGTTTTGTATTTTGATTTTATGATATTACACATTCCTTATATATATATATGTACACTTTAAACTATAAATTATTTTTATTATTTATCTGTAATGATTTAATATTTTTTTTACTAATTGAATAGTCTGATTAGAATATCTAATTTTTGAGGCTTGTGCAAGATAAATCGGGCTTTCTTAGACGGTTTGTCTTGTACGCTGGTCACGATCCGATTTGGGTTCGTGATAGTTTACAAATGAAAGAACATAGAACTAGAAGTGCATGATGGATAAATAAAACGCTTCCCCTCTTCAAGCTTGCTTTTGAGTGATTCTTGTGTAAGGGATATAAATCTCTTTTGCTCACTTGATTCTAATGTTCATCACATCATCTTTCTATTTGTGTATTTATAGGTTTGCTTAATGTCATGGCCATTGGAATTGGAAAAATAGTCGTTTATTGAGGTAATTTGTATTTACTACTATCTGACGTGTTCTTACTCAAAAGAAGCTATTTCTAATCGAGTGACCTTATTTTTTACTTTGACTAGCTATATAATTCAATGGTTGATATTGACATAGTTGTTGGGCCAATGTTTACCCCATCTACCAGGTGAATTCTAAAGTCAGGCCGTAGGTTGGCGCCTGACTCAGGCAAGTACTACAGCAACAGGAGCACACAATAAACTTGAAAAAACAAATATAATTCTTTTTAGAAGTCACATTGGTGAAACAAAAGTGGGGTTTTCTCGGTCCTTTCTCACTCTCACTCTCACTCTCTCACTCTTGACAATTTCTCTCCGCTGTCTCTACTCCTCGACCACGACTGGCTTCACCCCTTGTCCTCTGTATGTGGCGTCGCCGACGTCCTCATTCTTCACTGCTTCCTCCAACAGAGTTACACAGGGACACTCACTGAGAGAGAAAGAGAGATGGAGAAGTGTTCTTTGTGAGTGAGAGAGAGAGATTGGAATTTCAATAGAAGCTTTCACGGAGAGGGAAAAAGTTGTTCTTTTTAGTTTTGTATTCCTAGGCTTGTTGGGTATTTAAATTGATCAGTTGATTAAGAGGAGAAAGGGAGCGGCTTGGCGTTTAAAGGCATGTTCCTTCTTGTTTCTCTGTGTATTCACGATAACCAACCTTAGGGAGAGAGAGAAAGGGAGGGGAAGAGTTTGCTAATTTCAGATCACACTTGGAGTGCTTTCTTCAACCTGTGAAGCTTTTGGTTTCGTGGTAAATTTTTTTGCTTTTTGTAAACTTGCTGGCTTCGTGAGTTGTTGTGTCTCTGGATTTCTCTGTGTGGAATCGGTGATGCAGAGTGTCAATTGTGAGTTGTGCTTGCAAATGTTTGGTTCTCAGTTGTTATTCTTGAGAAGAATTGAACGTGTTTTCGCTTTGCTTCTTTTTTTTTTTTCTTGTAATCACTTAGACTTTAGTTTTGTTTTGTTGCGTTGAATCTGCTTCTTTGTATGCATTTACTTAACTTTTTTTTTGTTTGAAGTGTTGTGTTAAGTTACGGTTTTTTAAGGTGTAAATTAGTCTAGGTTTTGATTTATGTAATTTTCAATGTTGCAGGTAGTTAATCATAGTGCAAGCTGGGTTGTCACACCTAGGTCAAATTTAAGGTTTATTAGTTTAACTATCAATTTAATTACTTTAATTTGGATCAACTGTACATGGACTTGGCCCTTAACAAAATCATGCTTGAACATGAAGAGGGTGATTGCTTCTAACATTACGAATAAAATAGCAATTTTATTGTTTAAGAGAAGATCATATTGTTATTTTCCAATTTGAAATTTCAAAAATAATTTTAGTAGATTTTTGGAAAGACAATATGCTTGAACATAATCTGTTAATCTGTGATATGCAGTTAGCTAGAGATTGTGTTTTAGTTGTTTCGTGGCTTTTAATATCAGACAGATTGTAATATGCTTGTATTCTATTGTTAATTTGATGGAATTGACTGTTGATATAATTGGGTCATCAACCATTTTTCTAGCTGAAATTAGGGAAGTTTTTTTGTTTGTTTAGATTCTAAATCTTTATGCATGGATTTATTACAGGTATGTTACCCAGTATTGTTGGAATTCGTAACTAAATACGACATTCATATCAAGGATAACGCAGCGGAAATAATAAAAATTTGTATCTTATAATTCCACCAAGGATCCATGCACATCAACATAAACGATTAGGGTTAGGGTTTTACCTTGTAAAACCAAAGCTCGCTTGTATGATCGAATGGTTTGTTGGTGTAGCTTTTAGTATAAACTCGAAACCCTTTCTACCACGTTGCCTTTGCGCTAATGTGACCAATGGTATCCACATGAACGAACTTCTTTGGATTGGTGGAGTGTACTAGCACTTAGAATCTCTATTCTAATTCTCATAAATATTTTTCTCTCTTTGTTTGTGACACTCACAAATTCTGCTTTGCCCTTGAAGAATATGACAAGGGTGTGCTCCTATTTATAGGCATATGGGGAAGCCTAAATGGGTGCACTAAGGTTAGCCAAAACCTTCTCCTTGTCCCTCAAGAATTTGTCCAACCCTAATCAAGGAAGAGTGTACCAAATTTCTTCCTTGATTGGGTGCCGAATTTCCTCTTCCTTGGTCACAAAGGATTTTACCTCTCTCCCCTTTTTCAAGGGTGTGCCGAATTCCTCTTCTAGTCCTACTAGGGTTTGCCTCTTCTTGTCACACAAGAATATATGATTCCTAATTAATAAAAACCTTCTTTAAAATTCAGCACACTCTCCTAAAATATAGGAGGAAAAATTCGGCCATCACTCCTAAAAAATAGGAGATGAATTTCGGCCAACACACCAAAACCCTAGTCCCATATGAGCTAGGTTTTTCTACCCCTTTCCCAACAAGTATATGGATTCCTAATCCAATAATTAAGTGTGC
>CAODLS010276273.1:0-15924 GCA_948243855.1 Flueggea neowawraea | reverse complement strand
AGAGAGAAAGAGAGAACAGAGAAGTGGTACTGGAGAAGAGAGAGTTACAATAGATGGTGGTGGAGAGAGAAAAGACTTTGATTAAGAGAGAAAGAAATTGAAGCGTGTAAATGAAATTGAGAGAGGAAGTTATAAATTGTTCTATTTATGAAATGAAAAATAAAAATGTAATATAATAGAAGATATAATCACTCTTGGTTGCAAATGTGAAAAGCAAAATAGAAAAATAAACATAGAGTGTATTTTCCTCTACATTTAAAAAAAAAAAAAAAAACTAGTTATGAATATGTTTCTCGCTAATAGCTACAAATTGTGAATCTATTAGGAAGAAAAGAAAGATATTATTATTTTTTCCATCTGCTACAAATTTGTAACTAAAGAGTGAGGCTTGTTTTAGCGAGAAACTACTTTCTCGCGATTTCACTAACTACTTTAAGAGGAACAAAAACCTTAAGCACATGGAGCAACAATGAGATTCTGGAGAGGGCTCAACTTATACTTAAATCATAATTTTAATCTTGATCATTGCATTTTTTTTACATTAAAGTGAATAATATTAAATTTTTAAACTTATATTACTAAATTGAGTCTAAAGTGCGAAAATATTATATATAATACCTATATTCAATAAAACATTGTATTATGCATGTAATATACTATACATATATTATATATACACCTAAGTAAGACGGAACAAGGAAAGGGCCTGAGTCAATGAGCAGATGTCAGGGGACAAGACGCAGGAATGTCAAAGGATAAAACTAGGAATTTGATAATAGTTTAATGTTTATAGATGTAATAAGCCTAACATTTATCGTTCATAATATAAGTTATAGTGGAAGCTAAATTCCATGTATCATCTTCGTAATTCTCCCGTAGTTATTTTCTATTGTCTAATGGACCACGATATGAAGTTATCGACTGTCATTGTTTTTAACAATTTGATTGTAAAGTTAGGATAACCTGCGCGAACGTTAGCATACGTCTAGTTAATTTTTAATATACCAAAGCCAAACACAAATAAACATATAGTAAGGAAAGTCAACGGAAAGTAGTCAAAGTCCACTCTTGTTTGCTTCGTATAGCTAGCAGCGGTGATGGAGGATGAAAAATGGCGAGACATTAATCATGCAAAGGACCAAGCTGGAAGGTCAAGTCATCTCTTAAAAACCATTATGAGATAAAAGTTCTTGCCGTGATTGGTTGACTCTAGTCGCTGACTCAAGTGAGGCTAAACCACATCGTTTACAAATAAAACATAATTATATGTTGAAAAATAATCAATATGAGATGAAGGTCTACTTATCCATAATACAAGATGCAGTTATTCATACTTCAATTATTTAAATACAAAAAGATTAACATATAAACACAAATAATTAATTGACTAATAGATATCAAATTACATGTTTCACTTATTCATATTGTAACAAAAATCTTAGTATAAAAAAGTTCTAAAGAAATAATGCGAAAGAAAACAAAAACAAGCTAACCAAATAAAAAATCTCCAATTTTATTTTGGACAAGAATGAATCAAATCATTGGTTTAATTAAGCCATCCTTTAGACGACTGTACATACAGAATAAATTACAAAAGATAATTCAAGTAACTAAAATAAAAATCTACCAACTGAGAAAGAGCAAGGCGAAAACTGAGTAAATAATCCCCCATAAATAATTTAATTCCTCATACACACCCTGTGTTAATAAATATCATTTGTCAAATATATAAATACACTTTAAAATCTCTCTTTTTCAAATTAGTTGATTAATAATGAAGATTAATAAATTTATCTTATACTTGATCAATTTTTAAACTATAAATTTTTAATTAATGAGGAGATATATAGAGCATCTATTAATAATTTTGATATTTAATAATCAATAATTATTTTTTGCATAACATACTATAAAATTCAAGGATAATATATTTTTTTCGTTCGAATCGGGCATGACCAGGACAGTGGGTCGTAGCTAACGTTAATTGACTTAACGTACTACATTAATTAGCATTTTGATAGTACAAACTCTGTTCCACCGAAGAATGATTAGAGGCATAGCTAAATGGGAAGGATTAGCTCAGAATAAATGTGTTAAAAAAATAAGTGTGAATAGAGAAGAGTTTTATTTTGAAAAGTAGTGATGTGTATAAAAGATTTATAAGTGGTGTAAATTTATAATCTATTATCTTAAGGTTTTGAGTAAAGATGTGACGTCAGACCCACTTGTGTGCTCTTTTACTAAGTCCACGCGTTATGCGGATCTCCCCGATGCTCTTCCCGTCCAATAAGTGGTATAAGAGACGACAATTCAGCTGGGACATGAATAAGGACAAGTACGGTGCGGTAATGTGGTGAATAGTTGTATTAACTGGTGTAGCCCCGATCACTTGTGTGAGCAGCCAAAAAAGTAGCCCGAAGACATTGAGCAGTTGTGTTGATTGGTAAAACCCTTGTGAATTATCTGGTGTGAGTGGGGCCAGTTCATAGATGGTTGTTGCAGGTAGGGCTGGCCCGAACCTGGCCCTGTTAATATCAAGATCTGAGTTTAGTTTGTTAGCCTGCAGGGTTGGGTTGGTCTGACCGGATTGAAAAAAGTGGCCCGATGTAAATTTTGGGTCGGGCCTAGGACATAAAAAATTAGGATATATATATAAATTTTGGCCTGGCCCACCCCTTTTGAATGGGTGGACTTAGGCCAAGCACTCAGCCCGGTAAATTGGGCATGGGAGCAGATTTAAGCTCGACGTGGAAAAAATTCACACTTGAGGGGGGAGATTGTTAAAAAACAAGTGTCTCAAGTGTGAATGGAGAAGAGTCTAACATTGAAGAATAGGGTGTGTGTGAGGACTTATAAGTAAATTCATGCTTGAGGGATATATTGTTAGAAAAACAAGATGTGTGTGAATGACTTATAAGAGGTGTAAACTCATAACTCATTGCCTTTCACTATGTTTACGAGGAAGGTTTTGATGGGAAGGGAAGGATTACGGGAGTTTTATTTTTTTTTACATTTGTTTGGAAAGGATGGAAATGTAATGGAGAAAGGGTTATGAGGTGATTTGAAGGGGTTAGATTTTGCATTGAGTTTGAATAGATTTCTATTACTCCAAAATAGAGCATTAGCGATGGTTGAAAGTTTTAAAAGAAAATAAAATATTTTTTTGTGACAATCATACCCTTAGAGAGTGAATACAAAATAAAGATATTGAATCAATGCTATTTGCACCAAGGATGACTCACCAATCATCACGGATTAAGCTTCCCACAAGCAAGATAGATTGAATAAGATTACAAATATTGTGGAATTGCTTTTAAATAGTGACCTCTTTTTTTCTATCAATTTGATTAATTCCCAATTTACTTATTGATAAAAATGTTGAATTATGCTTCTACATAAGCAATTACTCGATTATTTTTATTTTTATTTATTTTGTATTTAGACTCAATTTTTTTTTGTTTTTCTAGGTTTTTGGACTAATAATGCTTGAATTCTTCCTTTAATAGAATAAAACATATTGAAATATTTTTTATTCATAATTTGATTTGATAATTTTATACATCATATTTTTTAATATATGATAGTTATTTATTTTCCTTTTCTTCTCGATTATCTAGAAGTGTTTATATCATAGTTCGTTATTAATTCATAGAATGATAGGAAACTAAAACTATGAAAAAATAAATAAAAGTATTTAGTAATATTTAATATCATATGGACAAATTTAGAATATAATTATTAACGCATCATAACTCTTCTATTCTAAACAAATTCAAGCTAACATTTTTATAAGATATTTCATTTCAATATAAACCAATACAAACAATTCATTATGACCTCTCTCCTTAACAGAGTGTTAAGGTTTTGAATACCATTTATGTGCTCATTCCCCAGGCTCAGGAACGGACCCCGTGACCCCGCCCCACCCACCTCCCAATTGTTACTACGGTTTGGAATCCCGAATAGTTAGTTCCTAAAGTATTGGTTTATGTGGCAAGTTGGTCCCTATATTAGTAAGATGTACATCAGAGATCCGTAACAAATTGTATACAAGTAACTGGTAGGCCAAATAAAAGATAAAGGGGCATTTTTTACTGTTAGTACTTCTTTTTTCTTTTTTGTATACATGTAACTAAAGCATGCATTAATAAAAAGTGCACTTACTTAATCAGGAATTTGTAATTTATATTGTCACAAAATCTTCTTACAGTATAATACATAGGTAGAATATTTATCCTATATTGTAATCAATGAATTACAATGATTAATATGTGTAATGACATATTTTATCACTATTTTTATTAAATTTTGACTTAATATATTTTGAATTTTCTTCAGTATATTTATAAATATATTTAAATTTCAATTATCATAATACTTATAAAGTCATGATGTGAAGAAAATTTTTTTAGATACTTTTATTTTTCTTTTCAATTCTAAATTACTATAATGGTTGGATGATATTATATTGCAAATATTAATTATTATAGAAGAGATCTATTACTACATATCAACAAATATTAATTATTTTTTATTATATAATTTTATTTTTTTCTTATTTTATGTGATGAAAATTGACTACCAAAATTTAAAGGTATATATTTATATTAAAAATAATTAAACTATAAATAAAAAAAACTTTAATAACGTACAACACACTTATACAAAAGGCTAATCATATATATAAATGGTGCTTCAGGGTGAAATTTTTTCTACGTCTATCACTGCCTAAGCTCACGCACGATGCAGATCTCCCCAAGACTATAAGGTCCAACAAAATGAGTCTTGGGCTACCACCGAACGGCGGGTGAGAGATGCCATAATATCTTGACTACCAACCCGACAATCCCGGTGTTGCAACTCTACTGTTTGGTCAATGGATCATAAATCCACGGCAAACTTAACACGGCATTGCTTCTATAAATTCACAGCTCACTCTGCTTGTTTCGAATCAGACGAGAGCAACAATGGCAAACTGTTACATTCTTATAGTTTTTTGGTTATTTTCATGCGCTCCTTTCCTTTGCTTAGCCCAACCATTCAAAGCTGTGAATTTAGGAAACTGGCTTGTTACTGAAGGATGGATGAAGCCTTCTCTTTTTGAAGGAATTCCAAACAAAGATTTACTGGTATATGAGAAAGCCATTTCTCTCTTTTAGTATTTTATAATTTCTACTATTTGGCCTAAAGACAAATTGATCAGTTTATTTGTTTGCTATTTACCAGGATGGAACTCAAGTTCAGTTCATGTCCACCAAGTTACAGAAATATCTGGCTGCAGAAAATGGCGGTGGAGCCGACATTACTGCCAATAGACCCTCAGCTTCTGGTTGGGAGACTTTCAGTGTAATACATTATATAAGATTTTTTTTCTTATATTTATTTGATTGAATTGTCTAAATCCACCGATGGGCTTGTAGCTCATCATTACTACAGTCAACTTTAACACCAAAAAGTAGAGAGTTCGATTCTTAGTGGATCCCATAATGACTTACAAAGAAAAAAGAACTGTCTATATATTGCAGCTATGGAGGATCAATGAGACATATTTCAATTTAAGAGTGTTCAACAAGAACTTCGTGGGATTGTCAGCCCAAGGAAGTAAAGTAGTTGCTGTTTCAGGCACTGCTGGAAACTCTGAAACCTTTCAGATTGTAAGGAACACTAATGACCAAAATCTCGTTCGTCTCAAAGCATCAAATAACCAATTTCTTCAGGTAAGTCTATGAAAATTCACTGTGTTTATCGAATAATTGAATTATCTATTAAATTCATTCCACGAACAATAAAATGAATATTGTTGTGGTGACCACATCATCAGGTACAGTCGGAGACGGTGGTAACTGCAGATAACTCCGGCACAGGATGGGACCAAATTGATCCATCCGTATTCAGAATGAATATTGTGCGTAGTTTAAAAGGCGAATACCAACTAGCAAATGGCTATGGTCCACAAAGAGCCCGTCAGGTCTTGCAGGTGAGGGACAAAATTTCGAAAAACAGAAAGAAAACCAGTTCTTATGGAATATCCATTGCGTGACTTACAATTAAATCCACTCCAGGATCATTGGAATACATACATCACTGAAGATGATTTCAGTTTCCTGTCAAGAAATGGTCTTAATGCAGTGAGAATTCCAGTCGGATGGTGGATAGCAAGCGATCCTTCGCCTCCGAAACCTTTTGTAGGTGGTTCCTTGCAAACTTTAGACAAAGCTTTCACATGGGCTCAGTAAGTACAATTGACGGATTCAAAAATGGTTTTGCAAAATCTGAAAATTAGAAAAAAATTGCAACATTATAAGAGTAATGATAATTTTTGTGAATGGTGCAGGAAACATAACATGAAGGTTATTGTTGATTTACATGCGGTCAAAGCTTCACAAAATGGGAATGACCATAGTGGAACAAGAGATGGCTACCTGGAATGGGGAGACTCCAACATACAGGAAACTGTTAATGTCATTGACTTCCTTGCTAAAAGGTTTAGTGGACCTACAAGTTTCTTTTTTCGCTTTTTTTTTTGTTTATGGCGCGTAGGGTTGAATAAGTCCGGATAATCAGGGTAAAATCAGTTTTTTAGTTTAATGGTTAGTATATTGATTTTGAATGGATTTTAGTGGTCAAAAGGGCAAGGATTCAAATTTCAGAAAACTCCTTGAAAAAATAAAGCCATTAATACTCTAATTTCTCATATGATTGTCTATAATTGTGCAGATATGGTAAGAATCCAAGTCTTGGAGCCATTGAATTGATAAACGAGCCAACAGCCCCGGGAGTGACTCTAGAAGCGCTTAAAAAGTATTATAAATCTGGTTATGATGCTGTAAGAAAGTACAGTAATGCTTATGTGATTCTCTCCAATCGGCTCGGACCTGCGGATCGCACGGAGCTTCTCTCATTTGCGAGCACCCTCAATCGCGTAGTCATTGATGTGCATTACTATAACTTGTTTTCGGATAAGTACGCAAACATGAATGCCCAGCAGAACATTGATTTCGTCTACAATGAAAGATCTAAGGAACTCAATGATGTCACAAATACTAATGGCGTCCTAAGTTTTGTTGGTAAGTCCAAAATCTTACAATATGTTTGCATTTCAAAAACAACAAAAATATGAAATGGCCCCTGAGTTATAATGTAATATCTTATTTAGTCCCCATTTTCAGAAATCATCTAGTTTGATGCCTAGTTTCATTTTTGGATAACTGCTAAAGATATAGTGAAAAGAGTGGTGAGAGAGTTAGAAAGATCTTGAATAAAAAATGACGGTAACATTGTCCGTTTCACTATATGTGTGAAACAAAAATAAAACTAAGGACCAAATGAGGTGTTTCTTAAAAGTTAACGACCAAATAAGAAATCACATCATAACTTCAAAGTTTCTAAATTGTTGTTCAGAATAATTGGAACTACTTTTCGGGAGCTATATATTTGATTTTTCAAAAACATTTTAATATCATATATTTACAAGATCATTATTAAATAAATGAATTTGATTGTAATGAAAAACTTCAGGGGAATGGACTGGAGAGTGGGCAGTGCAGGGAGCATCAATGGAAGAGTACCAGAAGTTTGCTCAAGCTCAACTACAAGTGTATGGGAAGGCCACGTTTGGATGGGCATATTGGGCCTACAGGTGTGCTGAGCTGAAATGGAGCCTCAAATGGATGATTGAGAACAACTATATAAAGATAGCTTAGCTTAATTCGTATTTTACATTATTAGTGCTGCACTTTGGAATTTCACAAGTGCATAAGCTATACATATATTTATACCTCCAAAAAAGGCATGCTAATGAGGCCATATCGAGTTGGAATAATTCATAAATTATTGGAGAATTGTTGGACTCTTCTTCTACCAATTATTGAATAAAGATCTGTTAGAAACATGTCTTTGATGATGCTGAATTTGATGGACTAAATCTTTAGTGATTTTATTATTGATTTTAGAAACTCGTGATTTAAATTTGATATCAGCCAAATGTGTGTTCTTCAAATGACAAAGTTTGTTATTATTTACTGCACATTTTCTTATTTCTTATGTCCTATACCAACAAACTGGCAGCGTCAAGAATCTTAGTCGTAAGGACCGATAAATTGTCTCTCACAACCACAACATATACAACTCAAATTTTTAACTCCAACAATAACAAACAAAGTTACAACAAAAACAACTCACAACTGCAAGTAACAAATGCACACAACAAGAAGAAGAACAACAACAATAAAATGGAGTTAAGAAAAAACATATCTATGCTCTTATCCAGATATTGCTTCGAGAAAAAGAAAAGACGAGAGGAAATACACCTGAATTTATGAGCATTTTACGCTGAAATCCAAGTAGATGACCTTCCAATTGATTTGTACTACTCAAAAGTCTTAGAGAATGATAGATGTTCTATTAAGAAGAAAATAAGTGTATGTTCGTCATATGCTTAACTAGGGACACACATATTAAAATAACCCTAAACTTGTTATAAAGTGATGTGACTCTATCCAATTAATTTGGTCATTTCAATTGAGCCCTTAAATTTTAGTATAGCAATACATTCTCCCATTTAGATTATCCACAATTCTAACATTCTCCCATTTAGATTGTCCATACATGTGCTCATACACTATATCTCATTATCATCCACATATCATCATTTAACCATAATTGCTTGAACAAATATTCTATAGTTTGTCATTTTAAACTAATCCTTCTTATTAGTACACTACAAACATTAAAGGAGTTTTCGTTGTAACAATGTAGCAGATTGGTTGCTCAAGTGCGCTGCCAGCGAGCCTAGTGGGTTTCAGGTTTTGGATGTAGCACCTATGGCGGTAAGGAAGGATTTGGATAATGACACTAACGGGGTTCAATGTACTAGGTATGTTACTGTGTAACTTGTCGTGGTCAAGTGTAGGTTGTGGTTTTTTTGTTTTGTTCTTTAGGTATCCTTATCTGTTAGTTTTGTGTAGGTTTGTTGTCTATGTCGTTTATGTTCCTTCGGGGTTTTCCCATTCTGTCTATGATCACAGTTTTCCTCCGCCACAAGTGAGGGTTGATCAATAAAATGTGAGAGGTTTCTTTTTTTTTTTTTTAAAAAAAAAAGGAGTTTTCATTGTATATTAGTGCAACTTAACTCAACAATGGTCACATGTAACAACATAGCTAAATGATCAGCTATTTTCTACAATTATACAAAGTCGATCATAGTAATAAAATTTGGAGTATTTTAGGTGTCGGATCCCACATAGAACGAGTGAATAATTATGAGTATCACTCAATAAAGTAAAATCCGATTTTATAAAGTTTCATAGGAGACAAGATTTTACCTAATTGGAGAATCAATTTTCATGTTAAGGATTGATTTGGCAATGAATAATGGCAGTTTAATCATCATAATTCTCTGTCAAGCAATTAAGACTGTGCCTATACTAACTGTTTTATCCATTGATCTCAAAAAAATTAATATGTGACTCATTAAGATTAACAACCCATTGTTATTACACACAATCCTTACTCGCACATGTCTAGAATCCTAGTGCGCAGTTTATGTTCCATCGTTGATCCTTCACATAAACTTTAAGAATAATTTCTATGGTGACCAGACACAGAAATCACAATAAAAATAAGGAGACTAAATCATTGTGAAATGAAAGACATGTCATTAAACACAAAAGATCCATCCAAAACCAACAAAAATCCATTCCCCAGCTAGGCTACTTTCTTCACCCTGACTTGGGTATTTAACAACTCGTAATAACAAACAGAAACATTGAAACCAAGTAATTAGACATGAAGTTCAAGAAGAGAAAAGAATGAAAAATCTAGATTTTGCGGCTCTTCTATCGCTTCATTGATGCTTAGTCTCTTGTGTTTGGTGGTTCTCCATAGTGCCAAAAGTATCCAAAAGTGGGTCAAAGATGTCTTTTATAGTACATAAGCCGTCTTTCTTTAAATCTTGCTACAATTAGGTTTTTACGGGGTTCAGTAAAAAAATCCGATTTTAAATTCAACCATGGATTTTTAAGTATAAGAACTGGATTTTCCAAAATTGTTCAAAATTGTCAAAGTTTGGTTTCAAATCCAATTCTAAATCCTCGACCGAAGCTTTGTCCAATTATAATTCAGTCCCCGCGTCATCAAAATTTTCAGTTTGCCCCTCTTCCTTGCTTTTGAGTCCTTTTTCCACTTTTCTTCCTGTAAAACAAAACACAAGAAATTCAATTAGAAATTATCAAAATAATTCTTTTGAGTTTAAATTTCATTTAATAAACTAAATAAAAACATGTATAAATAACGTGTATCACTAAACGACTCAAATTAAGTGTGAATGTGTAGCATAGAAGTTACAAAACAGTATAATCTATACATGCCAATTTTCAACTGATACTATACCTTAAATTTTTTGAGATAAAAACAATATTTAGAGTGAAAAAATGAAGAATTGAATACGTAACTTTAAACTAATAGCACTTGTCATGACAATGACAAAAATAAAGTAATGAGCTAAATAAAGTTAATATGGACCAGCCGTACTTAGTCAATTTGGATATTATCTTCTCGGATGATCTTTTTGTCCAAAAAAATCTTTTGTCCCCTATTACTGAAGATGGTTGCTAAATTATTTCATTGACAGATGGTTGGGCATTACCAACCAAAAGGTTTTGGTTGGCAAATTTTGTGGGCTATGTAGTATTAACCAACGATTCTTTTGTTATGGTTGGCAATTCACTGTTTCCGTTATGAATCACTTCCAAAATATGAAAAACTGTGGAGCACATTTGTATTGATACGACTATGTATATATGTGTTCGCAATTTCATTTTTATAATATTAATATTGATTTTGATCCATCTTCAAAATTTTCGGATCGATCACCGCATACAACATATGAATCAGCGCAACGAATCCTAATTTACGGTGTGTGCTCATTTTTGTGTCCAAACATAAAACATAGAAGTAATGATATTGTAATGACAAATATTATTATAGACGTATGAAATATTTTTTTAATATAAACGATTAACACCACCAATAAGCATATAGTAAAGTGCAGTCTCGAAGAACATTCGAAGTCCCCTCTCGTATGCTTGCTATGGATGGAGGATGAAAAATGGTGAGACATTAAACGAAGGAAGAACTTGGAATGGATGTTCCTTTCCCAAAAAAAGGAAAAGGTCATTCCTCTGGACCATCTTGACATATAAATTCTTGCCGTGATTGGTTGGCACTGGTCGCTGACTCAATTGAGGCTAGTCCACGTCATTTACGAATAAAAATACTTAGAAAATAATCAACAAGGAATCAAATTACAGTTAATCATCTTATAATTTTTTTTATAAGTCATTTTATTTGCTTTTATCGAATCTGTGACCCGTCAACTGACTTCAAGCAAAAGACCATTAGTATCTCATAATTTTTTGAACATAAAATAGCTTATAAAAAAAATTAAGAAAATTTAGGTCTTTACTGACTTATTAAAAGTTATACATATTTGATATTTTTAAGTGATTATCGGGCACCTACTTTATTTGACACTTTAAAGCTGTGAGACTATTTTATACTGTAGAATGATCAGTGAGCCATGTCGGAACGGTTCCTCGGA
Source organism: Flueggea neowawraea (assembly GCA_948243855.1). NCBI lineage: Eukaryota > Viridiplantae > Streptophyta > Magnoliopsida > Malpighiales > Phyllanthaceae > Flueggea > Flueggea neowawraea. The sequence goes on along the minus strand of CAODLS010276273.1, from coordinate 4,325 downwards.
AATAAATGAGACTTGGGCTACCACAACCCACTGATCAAGGCGAGCGACGCCGTAGTGACTTGAGTAGTGACTGCAAATCCCGGCAACGCCGGTAATGCATGACTACTATTTGGTCAGTGGATCATAAATGTCACGGCTTAATGCCGCACTGCTTCTATAAATTCACAGCTAACTCTGCTCATTTGAAATCAGAGGAGAAGGCAACAATGGAATGCCATTACATTCAGATAGCATTATGCTTATTTTCATGTGTTCCTTTCCTTTGCTTATCTTAACCATTCAAAGCTGTTAATTTAGGCAACTGGCTTGTCACTGAAGGATGGATGAAACCTTCTCTTTTTGATGAAATACCAAAAAATACTTTACTGGTAACCACCCCATGTCTCTCTTTTTCTTGTTTTTTCATTTTATTTATTTTTTAAAATTTGGTTGCAATACTACAAATTAGTTTGCTTGACCATTGGCAGGATGAAACTCAAGTTACGTTTATGTCCACCAGGTTACAGAAATATCTGACAGCAGAAAATGGCGGTGGAGGCAACATTGCAGCCAATAAACCCTCACCCTCTGATTGGGAGACTTTCACTATAAATTGAATTCTCCACATCTTAGTGTTTCAACAGCTCCAGTATTAATGAACTACATTTCAATGGTTCAAAGTAACATATATTTCCTAGCTATTAAAAGTTTTCTCCAATATGTATGTATCTTCTTATATTTATTCCGATTGCAGCTATGGAGGGTCAATGAGACGTATTTCAATTTGAGAGTGTTCAAGAAGAATTTTGTGGGATTTTCAGCCCAAGGAAGTACAATAGTTGCTGTTTCAGGCACTGCTGGAAACTCTGAAACCTTTCAGATTATAAGGAACACTAACAATCCAAATCTCGTTCGACTCAAGGCATCAAATAACAAATTGCTTCAGGTATTTGAAAATTCAAGTAGGTACTTCCATGTTTACCTTGAGTTTCTTTTATTAGAATTCCAATTTGACGAAAAAAGGATTGTTATGGTGAATACATCAGGTACAGTCGGAGACAGCGGTCACTGCAGATTACTCAGGCACAGGAACAGGAAGGGACCTCAGTGATCCATCCGTATTCAGAATGAATATTACAAAAACATTAAGAGGTGAATACCAACTTACGAATGGCTATGGTCCAGAAAGAGTCCGTCAGGTCTTGCAGGTGAGAGACGAAAAATTATAGAAAAAAAAAATTATGCAATATGATTTTATGTAATGCCTAATTAGATTTTTTTACTAAGTGATTTTATTTGTTCCGACTGGGATTGAACTCTTTACTCTTTATTGTTAGTACCAATGACTAGAAGTCCATTGGTAATGCTTAAGTAGTTCTTGTTACATTTTATGTAATATTCTATGTGTGACTCACAATCGAATTCGCGCCAGAATCATTGGAATACATACATCACTGAAGACGACTTCAACTTCCTGTCAAGAAATGGTATCAATGATGTGAGTATTCCAGTTGGATGGTGGATAGCGAGCGATCCTTCGCCACCGAAACCATTTGTGGGTGGTTCCTTGCGAGCTTTAGACAATGCTTTCACATGGGCACAGTAAGGACCATTGACGGATTGCAGAAATGGATTTGCAAAATCTGTAAATTAAAATTTAAAACGCAACTCAAATGTCAGTATGCCGATCCTGTCAACGATGCTTCAGGAAACATAACATAAAGGTTATTGTTGATTTACATGCGATTAAAGCTTCACAAAATGATGATGCCCATAGTGGAACAAGAGATGGCCTCCTGGAATGGGGAGACTCCGACATTTCTGATACTGTAGCCGTCATAGACTTCCTTGCTGCAAGGTTTAGTGAACCTACAAGTTTTTCATTTTTTCCTTCATGTTGTAATTTGCGGGTACTAGAGTCACCTCTAGCGCTATAATTTTTCCAAAATATTGCTAAGAAAAACATTATGCTTGAAATTGTAATGCTATAAATGTGCAGATATGGCAAGAATCCAAGTCTTGCAGCCATCGAATTGATGAATGAGCCAACAGCCACGGGAGTGACTCTAGATGCACTTAAAAAGTATTACAAAGCTGGTTATGATGCTGTAAGGAAGTACAGTAATGCTTATGTGATTCTCTCCAATCGACTAGGACCTGCTAGTCGTACGGAACTTCTCTCATTTGCCAGCACCCTCAATCGTGTCGTCATTGATGTGCATCACTACAATCTCTACGAGGAGATGTTCGAAAAAATGAATGCCCAACAAAACATTGATTTCATCTACAATAACCTATATAAAGGACTCAGTGAGGTCACAAATACTAAGGGTGTCCTAAGTTTTGTTGGTAAGTCCAAAATCTTGCAATATATGTTTACAAAAAAGAAACTATCCAAAGATCCCTCAGTTATTAAGCAATATCTGGTTTGGTCCTCCACTTTTGAAAATCATCTTATTTAGTCCTTAATTTCATTTTCGGATATCTGTTATAGTCAAAAGATTGGTGAGAGAGTTAACAGAAAGAAATATCATGAATAGAGAATGAGGGAAATGTTATCTTTTTATTGTTGTCGTTATATTCAACTGACAGAAAAATGAAAATAAGAATAATTAAATAAACGTGGTTTTCAAAAATTAGTGACCAAATGAAACAATAAATCATAGCATAAAACTTTCTGAATTGTCATCCAAAATCTGTTTATGAACTGTCAAATTTTTAATCTTTGAACGATTGTTCAAACAATTGAATTTAATTGTAATGGAAAAACTGTAGGGGAATGGACTGGAGAGTGGGAAGTGAAGGGAGCATCAATGGAATAGTACAAAAAGTATGCTGAAGCCCAACTGCAAGTGTATAGAAACGCCACGTTTGGATGGGCATATTGGTCCTATAACTGTGTTAAGCTGAAATGGAGCCTTAAGTGGATGATTGAGAACAACTATATAAAGATAGCTTAGCTTGATTAGTATTACATTATTGTCGCCAAAAGCTGTACTATGGATTTCCGCAAGTGCATGCGCTACAGATACTTTTCCTTTAAATAAGGCCTGCTAATGTGGCCATATCAAGTTAAATTGAGAAATAAATTATTGGAAGATTGTTTTCGTTTTTAGTCAGAATGATTGCAGGTTTGTTGGATTCTTCTTTATCAATACTAACTAAAAATATCTCTCCCGTCTCTGCAATGATTGGCTATTTCCTACATGTTAGTGTAAGTCCTAACTGTAATACATTGTATCCAGATTATATTATATATATATATATTATGAGATATTGTTTTATCTTATTATTATTTCTGTGCATGTTTAATTTGATAAAACATCCATGAATAATGATTCTGCTTAAGTTATCAAATATGTGATTTGGATAGTAAAACCTTGAAGCATAAAAGAATATTATTCTAAATATCTCTAGTCGATTATTATCATGAGAATGACAATGAACTAAGACTAGTATGTACTCTGCGAGATGATCATGTTTTATTGGTCATAGGATATGAGATATCAATCAGAGAACATAGAACATGTTAGAGAATAGTGTTTTGGATCGATCCGCTTATGAGAATACTACATGGTTGAAAGGTCATAAGTATTTCTCATACAACGCTTATACTAGAATCCCTCGACCTGAAATCACTACGAATTCTTAGGTGATTTCTCGTATACTTTGATGTACGCCTAACTTTATTTGTAATGAGTAACAAGTATGTGTATCATTGGGTATGCTATGAGTCATGCTAAGAAACATGAGTGAAGTGAAGGGATTGCCACTCTCGAAGAGAGAGAAGATATCACCGGCTACTTGATTAGTGAAACTGAGTAGTGTGTGGCCACACCCAAACAAAGTGATAAGTGTTATCATTTGTTTGACTTAGTTAGTATCACTTATAGATCAAAGAAATGTTTTTAGCATAAATAAGGGTGACCGGGTTCATTGCCTTATGTTAATCATGATATCGAGAGACAAAGGGTTGTATAAGGTAATTAGGTTATGTTGATTCGTAATTGACATTCATTTCAATTTGGGTAATCATAATGTCTTGCTAGAGACCAATTATGATTTATGGGTTTAAATTAATTTGCACTCATTACCAACATTGAATGGACCTACATGATCGTACACAGTAAAATTTGGGTTAGGGATAAAACTATTTTTCTTGCCGGACCATTAATTTATGTTAAGAATTAAAACATAATGAGGTGGGCTCAAAGTGAAATTCGGCACACCCATTAGGCTTAAAAGAATTGAAAAATTCGGCCTAATGAGTATTTAATTAAAAGGTTTAATTAATTGATTAAAAAGGGAAAGAAGAATCCTTATTCAAGTAGGACTTGTCAAGGAAA